>CALNHX010003769.1:0-142088 GCA_940337035.1 Agriotes lineatus | reverse complement strand
GAATGGAGGATACAAGACAAACGAAAAGAGTATGGCTAGCGAAATCTACCCAGAAAAGACCAAGAGGAAGACCGAGAAAAACATGGGATCAAGTAGTGGCAGAATGTCTGAAAGAACGAGGAAAATCTTGGAAAGAGGGGATGAAGATGGCAAAGAATAAGAAAGAATGGGCAACATTTATTTACTCGTGAAACATTTATGATTGACTCTATTGTGACTGTATTTGTAATTTGTAAATGTATTGTGGTAAATTGCACCTTAACACCTTAGGGTAATTAAGGTTATTGATTATATATATAATATAATAATTAGTTAATAATTAATATAGGGTTTTCCGATTGCTTTTCACCATGTATCAGTAGTGTTTCACTTTATCTCAAATGCTTTTCTCTCCTGTCAACACTTGCCAACACTGACAAAAAAATGGGTATTACATTTGACAAACAGTGAAACACAATTGGTACATGGTGAAATGCAATCGGGAAACCCTGTAAGAGGAAAAACCAAACCAATTTTGTAGCCAATTGCTATGGAATGCTAGAACTAAATACATTATAATAATAATTATTATTATTCTTTGTAGTCCTAATACATAGCAGCAGCCCTGAAGAGTGCCGTAACGATAACATTGTGCATTTCTGAGGTTAAATTTAAAATTAATATTTCCGGTGCCATTGCGTAGATATGACAAAACAACATTCGCCATTGTGAAAAAGAAATTCAGAATAATTAGAAACAGTGCATGGGGCATTATAGTATGCATGGCATAAACCTCTTGTTATTATTTCTTTAGAGAGGAGTATGATTCTGAATCAGATGAAAAATCTGATAGATTAGAATCCTCTGGAGATATCATAATGCTGATAAATAGTGAACAAATGAATTGTACGAATGAGTAAGTGAAATATGTAATACAATTGAACAATATTCTGCAGAACGCTACCATGTAATATGTAATAAACATTAGTTAAATAAAAAGACCGTCGAAAAGACTTTTTTAAAAACACTTTTATTTTATAATGACAATGCTGCTCGTTGGAGCTCAAAGATACAGGCAGACAATTTCTTACATCTAACGTGTACTCTAAGAAGCTGAAGATAAAATAGCATGCACTAGCTCATATAGTATTTCTAATCAGCTGAGATAAGCTTAACTTCCAAATACGCCTCAAGACCGGATGCAGGTGCATACAAGGTTACAAAGTGAGCACTTTAAACAATAGATGATTCATACTTCAAGGTTGCAAGATAAGCATTTCTAGGCAATAGGAGGATCTGTTCCATACAATTTTTTTTTTTTATTTATTTCCTTTGTTATACAATCTGTCCTTTTTTTTTACAGAGGACAATAAGTATTTTGTGTGATATATATAACAGATAAGTGCAGGTGACAGTTGGAGCTGCCAGATGCTCTTGGATTTGTAGAGTAGGGTTCCAATAAACCTCTCTATTACAATTTCACTAGCTTATGTTGCAAGTGAGTGTTTGGGCAAGAATTTGAGGGAAAGGAAATATATTCTTGGATAATAATATTAGAGTTACTTTTGTTATACACAAGATTACACTAAAAAACGCGTTAGTAGTTCGTTCGGTTTAAATCGTTTCAAGCGTTTTGGTATGTGATTATCGTCCATTAGATTATTCACTGAATGGTTAGGATGTGCCGATAGTCGGTCTTTATAGTTTTTGGCAGAGCTTTGTATTTCTTCTTTCACGGTAGGTATACTTAAATCACTTAAAATCACTTTGTTTGGTACATACCACGGAGCACTAACCACGGCACGTAGAACTTTACTTTGGAATCTCTCGATGATGGCCAGGTTGGACATGCTTGCAGTTCCCCATAGGGAGATGCCATACGTCCAGATAGGTTTTAATGTCACCTTGTAGAGCAGCAGTTTGTTTTCTAGCGATAATTTAGACTTGGCTTTCGAAGCGCAAAGAGCAATAACGCCAGCGTGTGCCGGCAGTGATACGAGTTCTATCGCTATTATTGACCGCAAGGTCTTTGACGCAGCAGGGAAGTTATCATTTATTTATTTACTTATTTATTATTTTCATTCCTCCATACATAATTTAAATTCGAACCATAAACTAAACTAAACATTAGATATCAAATAATGAAGTATGGCGTTTTCCCAGCCTAACTTTTATTCTTATCCAAACCAAGCTGAATTACAACAGCAATACCAAATCTATAATGCATCCCAACAACAATCTTATCCTATGTTATCGCAACCTATCCAATTCCCATTAAACTCACACCAGGTACAGATGACTAACATGCCCCTGATAAATCAACAACAACCTCCCACGGGCATCCTAAGCTGCAATGAGACAGGAAACGAATGGCATACAGTCAGTTACGGTAAGAGAAACAGTAACACTGAACAAATACCAAGAAAGCAGGCAAGAAAAGAAGAATATTGGCTAGATGACCCAGTACAAACCACCAATAGGTACGACCCACTAGATATCGAAATTGATAACCCGGCAAGTACATCGCAAGAAGTAACTACTCCGAAAGATCCTAAACCACCACCTATATATGTATCTGGTGTTAAAACAATTAATCCCCTAACAACGCTACTAAACGAAATTGCCAAGGACAACTACACATTGAAAGCTCTTGGGAACGATCAAATTAAGATCCAATGTAAAACCAGTGAAATCTATACAACTATAATTAAAAACCTCATCGATAAGAACACAACATTCCACACGTACAAACCTAAGAAAGAGAGAGCTTTCAGAGTCGTAATGAAAAACATTCACTATTCAACAGACACAGCAGAAATTTAAAAAAATCTAGAAGCACTTGGACATGAAGTAGTCAACATCTGGAACATAAAACAATGGTCAACCAAAACACCCCTGTCTATGTTCATAATAGAAGTTAAACAGAAAGATAATAACAAAGAACTCTACAAAATTAATTTATTTATGAACACAAGCATAATAATTGAGCCCCCCCATGCTAAAAGAACTATTCCGCAATGTGCCAAATGTCAAAAATACGGACACACCAGAAATTACTGCCAACAAACTGCCAGATGTGTTAAATGCACAGGACTACACTCCACCACAGAATGCCCAAGGAAAGCTAAAGACGATCAGGTTAAATGTGTAAATTGCAACGGAAACCACCCAGCCAACTATAGAGGGTGTATAATATACAGACAACTCCAAGAAAAACTCTTTCCACGACTAAGACGAGAAGTCTCTACGCCTAACCGATTTCCAGCTCAAGCACATCGAATCCCAGGGCTTACGTACGCTGCACTAACAAAACAAAGTATACAACCTCCACAATCTACACAGAACTTGGTTACTAATGCAACTCCCCAACCACAAGTCACACTCCAAAACCAACAATCAAACGACATGGAGGAACTAAAAGCTATGATGAAGAACTTAATCACACAAATGGGGACTATTATGAACCTATTAACCACGTTAATCAGCAAAATGTCATAATGGCGCAATTGTTAAAAATAGCTGTTTGGAACGCCAATGGGCTAAGCCAACACGCACAGGAGGTCAAACTATTTCTAGAAAATCATCAAATAGACGTACTCCTCATATCTGAGACCCATTTCACCAGCAAAAGTTACATCAAATTACCAAACTACACTATATATAACACTAACCACCCGGATGGAACTGCCCATGGCGGAACAGCAGTTATAATAAAATCTAACATGAAGCATCATGAATTAGACAAATATGAAAAAAGCCATCTACAAGCCACCACTATCCTGGTTGAAGACAAAACAGCTACTCTAAAAATCTCTGCCATATATAGACCCCCCAAACATTCAACAAAAAAAGAAGACTATGCTCACTTCTTTCAAAGCCTAGGAAATAGATTCTTTGCTGCCGGTGACTATAACGCAAAACATCAAGACTGGGGTTCTCGTGTTACAAGAACTGACGGACGCGAATTACTAGCAGCTATAAATGCAAATAACCTGCATTACTTATCCTCCGGTGAACCCACCTACTGGCCCACAGATCGCCGGAAAATCCCTGACTTAATTGACTCTTGCATCGTTAAAGGGTTAAACATGGGACAATTCAAAATTAAATCATGCTTAGAATTAGCCGCAGACCACTCCTCCCTTATAATTACATTCCATTCAGAAGTAACGTACACTCCAACACGACCCATTCTCCATAACAATAAGACGAATTGGGAATACTTCCGAAGTAGATTGACTAATTTGATAAATCTAAAAATGCCATTAAAAACCAAAGGCGACATCGAAGAAGCTACACTAGCGTTAACCAATGTAATTCAGCAAGTGGCCTGGGAAGCCACCCCCATAACAAAGAAAAAACCCAACACTAACAGTTGCCCATTAATAATAAAAAACAAAATAATTGAAAAAAGACGCATCAGAAAACGCTGGCAAATCACTCGGTCGGAATCAGACAAACGAGCACTGAACCGCTCCACGAAGCAACTAACAAAACTCCTACTTCAACATAAAAATCAAGGCATACAACACCATCTAGCCAATCTTTCAGCTACAGAAACCACTGACTACTCCCTATGGAAAACTGTTAAAAAAATTAAAAGATCCATAACACACATAGCACCAATCTCCAAACCAGATGGTCAATGGGCCCGTAGTAGCAAAGAGAAATCAGAAACGTTTGCTAATCATCTGGCTAATGTACTCAAACCCGCTCCTAGTCAGTGCCCTCAAGAAGATGCTAAAATAATAGACTTCTTAGAATCTCCCTATCAAATGAGCCTACCGATCAAACCATTCAAGCAATCGGAAGTTCAAGAAGTCATCAACAAAGGAATTAACCCCAAAAAGGCCCCTGGCTTTGATCTCATCACCGGGAAAATCCTCCAACAGCTACCTGAACCTGCAACCAGAGCCATCACGCAAATATTCAACGCTATCCTTGCAACCAGACACTTTCCTAGTACCTGGAAAGTTGCTCAGATAACAATGGTGCAGAAGCCGGGAAAGACACCTACTGATCCAGCTTCCTACAGGCCTATTAGTCTCCTGCCAGTTCTCTCTAAGATCTTCGAAAAGCTACTACAAAAACGACTCCAGCCTATCCTCGAAGAACAACGACTAATTCCCGAACACCAGTTTGGATTTCGTCGATTACACGCAACAGTCGAACAAATCCATCGCTTAGTAGATCAAATCCATAGCGACCTTGACAACCGCAGATACTGCTCCGCTGCGTTCCTGGATATCTCGCAAGCTTTTGATAAGGTTTGGCACTTGGGTCTATTCTACAAACTAAAAAGGCAACTGCCTTACCAAATGTATGAAATACTAAGATCCTACCTATCGGATAGACACTTCTTCGTGAACTACCAAGGTGAAAGCACAAAACTAAAACCCGTGTTATCTGGAGTACCACAAGGCAGCGTATTAGGACCCGTCCTGTACCTACTATTCACAGCTGATCTCCCTACCACAAAACTAACCCTAACCGCCACTTTTGCCGACGATACGGCTATCCTGGCCTCACATTTTAATCCTACATCTGCATCTCGCAATCTCCAAGGCTCTCTCAATAAAATCCAACAATGGCTTAATGTGTGGGGGATCAAAGTGAATGAAAGTAAATCCCAACATGTTACCTTTACCATGAACCGTGACAACTGTCCGACGGTTACACTCAATGGACAACAACTCAAACACTCAGACACCGCAAAATATTTGGGACTACACTTGGACCGACGGCTAACCTGGAGAACCCACATCTTCAATAAACGTAAACAACTCGGACTTCAATATAGAAAGTTATATTGGATGATCGGAAGAAGGTTCCATACAATGTAACTCATTTCCTTTAGGTACATAACTTGAGTAATAATAATTTGTCGACACCTGCCATTGGAAGTTTCATTTTTCTACATGGTTTTTAATGTTGAAAGCACTTCTTTCCGTATGTGTGCTGCAAAATGTAAAAGTGTGTTGAAAGTATTTTGCCGCACACTTTTAGGCACTTTCAGGACAGTTATTTGACATTCCACAACATATTATGAAAATTGATACTATAGAAAAGCAAATAATTTTAAAATTTTAAATTGTGATTTTCGCATTTCTAAGTTTTCATAAGTTGCAGGAGTAGACAAAATAGTGTGAATGACTCGTGTTGAAAGACCTTTGCCGAATGAAAACAACAGTTGCAGCCTGAGACGAAGTCGATAAAATAGATTTTATTGTTTTATTGCGTTTGTTTTGTGCTTAAATTGTCGTATAATCATTAATTTACCAATATTAGATTTCAAATGCATATAATGGTAAAAAATGTTTGCAATATAAAAATTTTAGTATACTCTTGCAAAAATTTCACAGGGAAACTTCTGCGGGGTAGACAATTTTGACATAGCGTAGGTATATTATTAATAAATATTTTATTGAACATAAGTACATTTTATTGCTTAATAAGAAAACAAAAACAAACCAATCAAAATAGAGTGAAATTACTAATTTATCTGAAATTTTATTTGACCATGTCGAAGCATTTCAGGATTAAGCAGACGACCGGAGACTTCATTAGCAAATATTTCGCTTTCATCCGGAATCTCAGGGAACACATCAGTATCGAGATATTGTCTATATTGGCTCATGAACAAAACTGTAATAGTTGCATCGTTAGTAGTCTGAACTTTAGCTACAAACATGTTTGTGCTTTTGCTCTTCAGATTGAAAAGTTTAACTTGTAGAAAATCGCCGTCATTTATATCTGCAAAGTTCACTTGCTGAACAGGGAGGCTTTGATGCAAGGGTTTTGATACTTTATCAACTTCTTCTTCATTCCAACTGGATAACGAGTTGTCACATAGATCTTCTTGTATACTGGAATTCGAGCTGGATGATTCTTCAACTAATACGTTTTTATTTGCCACGGATAAAACCTTTCGTTTGGCTTGATGTTTCGACTTTGACTGAGAAAGCATAGTACTATGTTCTTAACATCTTTGATGTTGGGTGTAGCAGTTAGGATCATTGTCTTTCATTGTTTATACTTCCTCTTTGATCTCTGTTTATCAGCTTCTGGAACTGGCATGATATCCTGTGGTGAAAAATTGAGCTGCTGCTGCTGTTGCTCTTCCTGTTGCCTTTCATGAGAGCAACCAGGTAATGGCGATGATTCGGCTATTCCGTGGTGTGAAGAAATGGCTTCAACTATTTCAGGAGTAGATGTTCGTTCTGAGGGAAGCAGAGGGGTGTTATCATCTGCTGCAATTTTTTCCTCGTCACTTACATTGTTGGCTTCTCTGTTAGTGGTTTCGGCAGGTTCAAATAAGTCGTCGGGAAATATTCCAGGATTATATGGGCAAATTCCTGTATTTTTGAATCCATTCAAGGCCTTTTGTGTGGTTGCGCCCGTTGGTATGCATTGTTACGGTATTAAAAGAACTTTACGACACCCACCCAAGGTGAGCATCGCACCACGGAAGCAGTCCTGAAAAACTGGCACACTTGCCCTGAGATCGGCTAAAAATAGGCTAAAGGCCACGGCTGGAACGCTCAGGGAGTCGGGCGTGAGTCACACGATACGTTCTGGGCAAGCGTGTTGCGGCATATATATATATAGGGTATGTCAAAATCATGAGGGCGCCACCAAGCCTGTCTTAACCCGACTAACCGGGCCTGGACGGTTAGACGGGAGCGAAGCAAGCAAAATACTCCGTCGATAGGATTACTCAAGAGTTGCAAGGTCAAATAACAATTTCGGGATCGCCTTATGCAAAGATTGTAATTAGGTGCCAATCCGACCGCGACTACGCAGCTGTCTCACCCACCTGTACGCTCAAAGCTCCCTCGTCCCGTCGCACAATAATCATTACACTGAAGGGGGGGGGGCGCTTATCTGAAACAGAACATGCACAAGTCGAAACAAAACAATAGTTCCCTTAACTAACAAATCATATATTGAATCACGGGTTACAATGGGGCAGCGGAGTGCGTTGCCCTATATCTATAAATAGATTATATCTAAGAAAACACCAGCTGGCGCGCGCTCTAAACCTAGCGACAGATGTTCAGAATAAACAAGGTAGCACCAGGCGCAAGCTCGTGCAAAGATACAATCTAAAGTCCGGAATGAATGCGCAACATGTGGGCGCGAAGCCTTATGCAACGTACGGTAATGAACAAAGTAGCACTTGTAACATAGACAGTCTGTAATTTGGAATGAACGTACAATTATGCGGGCGCGACGCCTTATGCAGCAAACAGTAATGCAAGCCCTTGTAAAATAGACAGTCTGTAATTTGGAATGAACGCACAAATATGACGACAGTGCCTGTAGGCACAAGAGACGTGACGGGCTCGCTCGCGGCGTCCCAATACAGCTCGTACACGGGGCTTAATGCTCTCCGCGGGACAGGTACACTCGCGTTCACAGCGGTAATCAGTTCAAAGACACATACCTTAATACGTAGGCGGTTGGGAAGCCAGGTTCAGTTGAGTTGCGACAGGCTGCAGTCTTAGGTGGCAGGTACATTCGATATTCGACGGTTATAGTGATGAGTGGGCATCCGCCATACTGGCGACGTGAGACGCGTCAGGACGCGTACAACTGGACGACTAAAAATGGGCCACTTTCGTTCTGCGGGACAGATCCTCGAATGTCGAGATGAAGGGGCACGATCCCTTACTTACGGGAGCAGGAACTGGGCTCAGGATGCACCCACGCTACGCCGAAACAATTCGGAACTCACACACAACCACCACACGAACGCTCTCTGCAACGGGCTGCGATCAACTGCCCAGAGGGAAGCGCTGCAACATGTCACATCGGTCGCGTCCCCACGTGACTATACCTCGGCAGCCAATCGTGAGGCGATAAGATGAAACAAATTAATGCCGGCGACAATGGTAGCACGCCGCAACGGCGTGTTTTCTAGAAGATTCGGAATTCTTGCGAGCGATAGCGCTCGGCTGCCAAAGCGCCATCAGAGGGGTGCTCCAACCGACGAGAAATACTGTGTTTGGGGCCAAATATGTGCAAAATCATGATTCTGGAATTAGGCGATGGAGCCAAATAAGCAACTAAAAGGGTTTAGCATACGGGCACGCTGCCCTAAAGCCTAGGTGGCTATTTAAAATACCAAAATGACCTGACAGCATTGCCAAATAATTATCTATTTTCATGATCGTAATTATTTTTTCAGGATTGTTACGCAACCAATTTTTACATTCCTGTCTATAATATGAACTAAGTGGGAACATAAAGCACACATCTCATGGCTGAAGCCGGTGTGATGTGTATGGTGGAATTACAAGAATATGGACATGATTGTTCTTTGCCATTTGAACCAATTCCAAATTTTTTGTATGCGTAGAATGACCGTCCCAGATGAGCATGGCCGGTTCGTCTTTTGCCGGCTTGGAATATTTCAGAAAGTGGTTAAACCAAGTTGTGACTGCATCCACCCTGATGAGTCCCATTTCACAAGAGACTTGGGGGGCAACCTTTTCCAAAGAGAGGATTTCTACGCACCCTATGAAAGATCAACAATGGTGAAATGTAAGATCCAGTGGCATTGTAGCATATTTCGGGAGTAATAAGTGTGCCCCTTTCTGATGAAGATAATATCCCCACTTGTTTCTTGCCTTTCAACGATATAATTTGTCCTGGTTTATTTGGCACAGTCGACATACCTGTTTCGTCGCAGTTGTAAATACAACTAGGTGAGAATTTGTATTTGTCCACTAACTCTCCAAGCAGTTCAAAAAATATTGCCACATTAGGTCTATTGAAGGCCGATGCTCGAGCAGCTGACGTTTTTTATGGTAGACGCATGGAGAGTTGTGGATTTCGCTTAAAAATCCCTGAATCCAGTCACGTTCAGCCAGACCCGTTTCTCCATCAAATTTATTAAAAATACCTGTGCAATTTGTATAAACAACGGACATTGGCCATTATACTTAACCATTCCTTGTTGCTTATTAATAAGCAAGAGAACGCAAATCCATTTGGCTCAAACCGAACAGTCGCTTTTTCATCAGCAATATGTATTTGAGTTCGTTTTCTTGCTGGACATTGAATAGGTACTGTTATAAACCGTCAAAATCCTTTTTGGGCAGCTTTTGGCACATTTTCTTCGTTACCTTTTGCTCTTATATACAACGTCGTTTTTGGCAGCCTTAATAGTTAAACGTCCTCTCCTTACTTCATCTATGGCAAACTTCATCGACACTTTCTTCCAAAACTGTTGCGTAGTCTTCCGTTGATATTGGCGTACCATAATAATTCTAATATAGATACCTACAAGAGAATAATAACATGAATCACTTTGTAGGGGCAAAGTGGATTTTTTCCACGTTGCCCCCATTTGTAGTTTTAACTTTGCCCCACACAGACCGATTTGTGTAAACTACGAAGAGTTATTATTGGGCATTCAAATTTGAAAGTATGATTATAGATTTCTAACTACTCATACCGTCACAAAAGTGACAAACTAGGGAGGAATAGATTTTATTGAATAATATTCAAATGATCTGTTATTTACTTACCAGACAATATTACAACATTTGCACACAGTAACAGCTTTGTATATTAATGACAAGTAGTCCAACGTCGCGCTATTTCCAGTAGTGTTGGACCAAGACGGACAGATGGCGATGGATCTTTAAAAGTCCATGGTTTGTTTCGTTGCTAAGGGGTTGAAGCGGGAAAGGAATAGGACTAGCGATATGACGAACATACCCGACAACCCGACACTGCGCGATATTCGGTCAGTGCTCTTGTCAATATTTTGACAGCTGATATCAGTTTTTGCCATTCGACGCGTCTGTTTTGGTCACGTATGTTTTGGAATCCTTCGGTGCAGTTTGCGTAGGCAGGAGAGGTATTATTTTCGGTAGGTTAGAATTAAACCTGTGTTTTGTTTCAGCCACATTTGCATATATTCTTCTATTTATGTATTTGTTTGTTTTTTTGCTGGATTGAGATATGTGCGAAGAAGCTGAATAATTTATATTTTTGGGTTTTAAGTGTGTTCGTTATTTGTCTGCTAAAGCGTTACAATTAGAATGAATTCCGATTCGTAACCTGCCTTCCTTCTAGACTAAAAAACGATTTGAAGTCAATATGGTGACAATTTTATATACCTATTGAAGATAAAACAATTGGCGAAATGTAAATTTGGTGCCTACAAACTTATCATAATCAGAGGTAGCTTGACGAAAGGATTACACAAACACTTTGCAGTTCAAAGAAAAGCAAAAGATGAAGAGCGACAGACATATATAAGTTTTGTGTACTATGTAGATGCGACAGCAAGCTTTTGAAGAAAATCGCATAACCGGAAGTAGGTGTTTACTCTTGTGATTTTTCAGTTTTTTTCGATTTTTTCAAAAACGGCTAACGATTTTTTTCAAACTTTATATTCTTATTACATTTTTAATGTGCATTGACGTGAGATAGGTGATTTTCCAGTTGAATACTTCTAAAGTGGGTTTCTTTTGTCTTTTTTCTATTTTTTTATTAACTCCTATAGAGAACACCCGGTATATTATTACATTTTTGAATTCTGCTGTATATTTGTCTCTTGAACTAACGCTCTATTTTGTACCGTTTTTGTAGAATTTGTAATTTTTGACAAATGCTTAAAAATTAAAAATGAAATTTTTTAGTAATTATAAGATCACTGTAAAAGGAGGGTGTGTGAGTGTATCACACCAGATTTTTTATAAAATGGTCTGTTTAGTGAAAAACGTATATTTTCTATTTATATCTTTGGTTCATCTCAAAATAAACCAAATTTAAAAATGCCGATCTTTTAATGTGCTGTAATACAATACCCATGCGTCAATAATCGTCACTTATAAAGTGTCAACGTGAACCTGCTGAGTAGCCGTAAATATTACACCGCGCCCCGTAGGTCGTACTCCAGACTATTGGGATCGTGGTTGTGACCACAAAACAATAACTAATGTTATGACTCACCGTTCTGTTGAAGCGGAAGGGCTAAATATTTCGCAACGTTCCCGTTCAAATTAGCCGAGTCGCGTACCTTTTTTTAGTAAATAATTTTGACGGTAGGCGGCAGCATGTCTCTGTACCATTGGTTGACCTACTTGTGATTAATATACAAAGGTAACAGTTTTCGCTATTTTGTTAGTCACCTGCAGAAAACGCACCAAAACATTTTTGCAGTGAGGTTTGTAACTATAATGAAATGTACTAAGTCTATCGTCTCATAGGTGGCAGCGCCAATTCAAAAATTATTTGAAAATACCACTATGCCTCCAGGTTCCACTTTGCCCCCACTCCCTTATTGGATTCACCCCAAAAATTCGAAATTGAGTTTTCAACAGATCTTCACGTTTTAGAATCCCCTAAACACAAAAGACATGTTTTTGTTCATTGGTCTGTCTGTCAGTCTGTGTGTGCGTGTGAACAGAATATCTCAAAAACGAAAAGAGGTATGACGTTGACACTTCATATATAAGTTTTTTATACTATCTAGATGCGACAGCAAGCTTTTGAAGAAAATCGCATAAGCGGAACTATGGTGTTTACTTGATTTTCAGTTTTTTTCGATTTTTTTAGAAACGACGATAACGACTTTTTTCGAACTTTACATTTTTATTACATTTTTAATATGTATTGATGTGTGATTTTCTAGTTGAATACCTCGTAAATGGGTTTCTTTTGTTTGTTCTTGTTTTTATTAACTCCTATTTCAAATATAATACCCGGTATATTATTACATGGGCTTAACATTTTAGAGAAAGTTTGTCTTTTTAACTAATTCTCTATTTTATTCGGTTTCTGTAGAATTTGTAATTTTTTAAAATATTTGACAAATGCTTAAAAATTTAAAAAACAAATTTTTTGCTAATTATAATATCACTGTAAAATCAAGTTGTGTGCGTGTATCACACCAGATTTATTTTTATTATAATAACACCCCGCAGAATTGGGGTGTGATTTTCGTCGGAAGGTTGTGATAAAAGTTACCACTTAAATTAGATGAAGGGCAAAATTGTTGCACTTTTTATTCTCAATTTTAATGCTAATTTTTATTTTCTGCACAAATAGTCGAAGATCTGTGTTAGTACAGTGTTTCACGTAAAATAATTCTTAGAACGGTGCGCATATTTGAGTTCGCTCGATGCCACAGCGCGGGTCAGGAATGGCGGGCTCTGATTGGTCCGAGGTGCGCTGCAAAATGCTCGGTCAATGTCTCGTTTTCCTTTATGTAGGTAATACTGTACTGTACTAGATCCACAGATACATAAGTAATAAGTAAAATGATTGTTCAATAGAGCTAATACTTGCTTTTATTTACACACGGAATAGCTCTGATGGGTACCTACTGTCAACACCTAATCGGAACTTAAAATTGATTAACATTCCAAAAATAATATAAACATACTAAAATTGAAAACAAAATTTATCAATTAAAATAGTTTATATCAAAAATAAATTTCCATAAATCTTTTGAAGTACCACAGCAACACAAACTGCAGAAGCTTTGCAAGAAAATATAAATTCAAAATAACTAATAAGTAGTTATATTCATACAATTCACATTACCTAAGTAGTTTCAGAATAGGATGAAAATAGGCATTTCCTAACACCAAAATAGGGTAAATCTTGGCTGTTCATCTAGATAGATAGATATTTATTGGTGCTGCGAAGGGTACGGTAAGTTATTACTACATTATTACGAAACTTTCTGTATACTAAATAGTCCATTTTCTAAACGCTAAAAATTCGTCAAAGTTCTAACTTCGTTGACTCAAAACCGATTTTGAACATTTTTTTTTATTATTTCGGTAGCCTAAAAGTTTATAGAAAAGTTCCCCATAGGTGAGAAGGTGTGTTTTTTATTTTTTCAATTGTTATTAACAAATAAGTGTTTTTTAATATATTCTTAATTCAAAAATTTATAACTATTTGATTTATTTAAAAAATTGCCTGAAATTTGATACCATAAGGTTTTTGGGGTCGCAGATTACGAATCTAGCCTCAAAATGGGTCTAAAAACAAAATGGCGTCGAAGGTCTAATTTTTAATTTTATTAGATGTCTGGGGGGTTTTGGGGTCGCTGATTACGAATTTGACATTAAAATTCGATTAAAATAAAAAATGGCGGATCCAAAATGGCGGAAAGAGGTAATTTTTTTTATATTTCTGATACCTATACCTAGAGGTTTTTTGGGTCGCTCATCCCAAATTTTATGTTAAAATTTATCAAAAATGGAAAACGGTGTCTGAAAAATGGTGGAAACAAATGATAGAAGAGTTAAATGAGTATTCAAGATATTATAATTTATTATTATTATTATTTATTATTTATTAATAGAAACAAACAGGCAAATAAGCCTAATTACATGTTTCTTATACATATAAATTTTAAACGTAAACTTAGCTCGTAACTTATAAAATATAAAATTAAAAAAATATACTAATAACTAGTGATATACTTATTTATAAACAGATAACAAATTTCAAATTAAAATCAAATCAAGATGCAAGATGCAAGGGGGGGAAGAATAATAAAAAAAAATTCCATAATTAAGATCTTAAATTCGTGGAATCTAATATCGTTCTCAAGCGGTTTATTGATGCTCCAAATAAATCAAAGTATTGGTAATATTTATTAATAATGGTACACATATTAATAACAGGTGAAAACAACCGAATATTAGTTCTCACCAGCGGAATATAAAAAGAAAAAGTAGGTCGAATTCCATGAGGGGGCACCCGAAATGCATTTCTGAAAGTAAATAAGAGCAGTCTATGTGATGATTCAAAATTTTGTATGCAAAAATGATTATTAATGACGTTCGTCTATGTTGCAATGTTTGGATGTTAAATAGCTCACGTATTGGTTGATAAGACTCAAATTCAGGACCAACGCCAAATTTTTTATAATATAAAAATCTAATAAATTTGTTTTGTACCTTTTCAATATATTGCTGTAGACTTTGTGTATAAGGAGACCAGACAGTACAAGCATATTCAAGATGAGATCTTACTAAGGCATTAAACAGTACGATCATAGGTTCAGTTTGACGGAATAGATATGTATTTCTAATTATAAACCCTAGATTATTATTACAAATATTGACCGTTTTTCAATGTGTTGTTTTAAGTTAAGATCAGTTGCAAAATAAACCCCAAGATCTTTAAAGTTGCTAATTCTTTGCAATTCGTTACCGTTAATTACGTAATGAGAGTCTATGAAGTTTTTTTTTAATGTGTAGCTCATTATAAAACACTTAGAAAAATTAAAATTCAACTTGTTTTCACAACTCCATTTAAAAATGCTATTTATGTCATCTTGTAGCTGTAGTGCCTGTTGTTTGTTATAAATACTTTTGTATAGTTTTAAGTCATCAGCATAAAGAAGGCATTTTGAATGTTTAACCACACTTGGTAAATCATTAATAAACAATAAGAAAAACAAGGGTCCTAAATTTGAGCCCTGAGGCACACCAGACATAGCATAAAACATAGACGAGAAAGCACCTTGATAAAACACTAATAGCTCACGGTGTCTGAGATAAGAATTGATAAAGTCTAACAATTTCATTGAAAACCCAAACAACTGTAATTTGTTTATTAAAATATTGTGATCAACTTTATCAAATGCT
Source organism: Agriotes lineatus (assembly GCA_940337035.1). Taxonomy (NCBI): domain Eukaryota; kingdom Metazoa; phylum Arthropoda; class Insecta; order Coleoptera; family Elateridae; genus Agriotes; species Agriotes lineatus. Next base: position 126,477 of record CALNHX010003769.1, on the reverse strand, counting down.
TTCTGAAAGTCAGTATAGATAACATCTACTTGGCGGCCCTTATCAATTTCAGAGCTGACTTCATCTACGAACACCGTTAAGTTTGTAGTTGTTAATCTTTTTTTTAAGAAACCATGCTGTGTGCTTGATAACACGCTACTTACATGAGAATAAATTTTGTCATATATTATATATTCAAATATCTTTGCAGGAGCAGGCAGCACTGCAACCGGCCGATAATTTTTAATGTTGCTCTTATCGCCTGACTTGAATATTGGTACTATTTTGGACCTCTTCCACGCTCTTGGAAAGATAGAGAGTTTCAATGATAAATTAAAAATTATTAATAATGGAAAAGACAAACTCTCAGCACATCCTTTGAAAATAAAGCTCGGTATACCATCAACTCCGCAACTCCTAGTATTTTTCAGTTTTTTTATGGCTTTCATAATGTCTGTCAAATGTATCGAATCTATATTCAACATGTTCTGTACATAGTGACCTGACTGAGAGTTGTTGTTACTATTATTATCAGGCGCTCTTTCGTCATAAGTACTAGAAAAATATTGTGCAAACCCGTCAGAAATGTTAGCATTTCCTGAAAATAGTTTACCATTTAGTGTATACCTTTGAATAAAATCATCACTATTTTTTCTTTTATGTTTTATAAAATTCCAAAATATATTTGGTTCATTATTTTCAACAATAGAATTTTCAATATTAGTTACATAATTTTTATAGCAATTATCAATATATTTCTTTAATTCGGACCTCAGCCTTTTAAATTCTAACAAGAAGCACTCGCTTCTATCTTTTCTTTTTCGATAGTACGCTTTTAATTTAATTTTTTGAATAATATCGTGTGTGAACCATGGCGGAAACCTCTTTTTGTGACTTTTCATTTTCGGAACACATAAATCGAAAATATTATTTACACGTTGATAAAAAATTTCAACTGCTTCGTTTACATCGAAGCATTGTAATAATTCCCGCCAATCACAATTTTTGAATAAATTATATAGTTCCAAAAAGTTAGCCCGTTTGAAATTATATTTACATGGGAAGTCTCGCCATCCTTCACACTTTCTATTGACAGTGTTTGTATTATAATTAAATGATAACGATGGATGATTTATATCGGTAGGAACAAAAGAATTATTTTCATTCTCCACCACCAATTCAGAATTAGAGAAAACCAAATCAAGCGTCCGATTGTTAGAATTCAAAACACTATTATAAGAAGCAAGATTTAGAGAATTAAAACATTCCCAAATTCTGCGGCAAACGTTACTACCATTCTGAAAGTTATAATCTTTTCCATGTATTTCAGGTAAATTGAAATCTCCCGTAACAACAATATCACCGCTCATCAGTAAATCATAATTTCTATCAAATACATCTAAATATGACGTGTAACATTCAGTCTTTGACTGAGGCTCAAAATAAACTGTATTAATAAAAAGATTTTTATTACCTGCAAGCTGCACCTGCACCCACAAAGATCCATTGGCAGAAGAAAATGGTAATAATGTAGAATTAAAATTTTTCTTTATCGCAATCAGTGTGCCCCCACCATGTTCTTTACCAGTAACGTTAGCATCCCTATCATTCCTGTAAATGTTATATCTGCTATCAAACAGTTCATTATTATATATGTGCCCTTGTAACCACGTTTCAGTTAATACAATTATGTCCTATGATTCAGATAAAATATTAATATAACATTGTTGTAATTTAGTTCTTAACCCCCTCACATTCTGATAATACATATTAATTATCATAACAAAAACAAATATTTAGTTATATAACTAGTAATAACACAAAAATCAGTATACGCTTAAAAATACAAAAAAAGTATATACAAACAGAAATGAAATGATTCTAAGTTTGCTGAAATTAAATTAAACAGAGTTTCCATACCAACGCTGCTGGCTAGGCAATATTAGATTAGTTAAAATTATCTGCCCTTAACACGTATTTCTTATTTTTATCGTTGACCCAGATGGAACCATCATGCGTCCACACATTACCTTTTCCAAATTTCTGTTGCGCTTTTTTGAACAAATTATATTTCGCTTTGGTAAGATCTTCAGTTATAAAAACGTGGGTGTTTTTAAGGAGCCTTTTATTTTTCATTACCAGTTGTCGGTCTTGATAACTTACAAATTTCACTATTATTTGTCTATGCTTCTCAGTTGCGGGTTTTCCTAAACTATGGTTTCTGTCTATACTTCTTACATCCATATCAATTCCCAAATTCTTTTTAAACAAATTTATGATGACGTCTGTGGTATTCTCGCCAGTAGTTTCATTAACTCCAAAAACACGCAAACAGTTACGCCTTGAGTATTGTTGCAAGTTATCAACTTCTACAATAAGCTCGTTGTTTTTTTCAATTAATTTCCCATTTTCTGCCTTTACTCCATCTATTTGTCACAGATGTCACAGATGTCACAGATGTCACAGATGTCACAGAAGTCACAGATGTCACAGATGTCACAGATGTCACAGATGTCACAGTTGTAACAAATGTCACAGATGTCACAGATGTCACAGATGTCACAAATTTCACAGATGTCACAGATGTCACAGCTGTCACAGATGTCACAAATGTCACAGATTTCACAGATTTATTAAAATTAACCCAAGATACTTTAAAAACAAAAAACAAAATTATTTAGCTTTAGTTTCTTCTTCTTCTACTTTTTCCATTGACACTGCCGGTCGTGAATTAAGGCAACTATTTCCGCCACATTCACCGCAAGCCGCCGAGCCTAAAGGCAACTTTTCTTATACCCACAAGCCGGGCCGGCCCGCAACTAGTTTTGTAGATGTTTTTTTAAGATGTTTTGTGGATCTAGTTCTTGTGTCATTAGGATTGGAAAACACTTTCCTGTATCATATTTCCAACCCCAATCTTCCATCGAAATATCTTGGTTTCCCAGCCACAACTGTGTTTGCAAATACACGCGTTTTAAATGTTGTTCTGCTGTTTCCATCGTAGAGCACAGTGATGCTAAATTATCGCTGCTTTTTTAGTAGACGCTTTAATAAAAGAATCAAACCCACAATTCAAAATGTTTTTATTTAAAAAATATATGTATTGTATTGTCTGTAACCTCATTTACCTTGAGGTATATGAATAATAAAAAAAACTTTCAATCACTTAAACATTCCTGTAAGAGTTTAAGCAGTTACCTTTCTTTGCACCATACATTGCAAGCATACATTTTATACCAAATTTTTTTTATATACATTTTTGCAGTCTCTTGTAAATCACTGCTATTTTCAAATATTTTGACAAATTTATTCTTTCCTGAACATAGCCATTGCTTCATTTACTAGGACTTATCCATGTGGATCTTTAATAAGGTGCCGGTCCTATTCGTCTTGTTCATCCTTATATATCTTCAATATATTAAACTATATTCAAAAGCCATGATCTGCACCTTGACACCAAAATTCGCATGCTAAGATGCTACATTTTTCCCATCTTGCTCTATGGGGTCGAGTCCTGGACACTTAACGAAACAATCACAAAAAAAATCGAAACCTTTGAAATGTGGTCATATCGGAGAATATTGCGGATATTATGGAAAGACCGTGTAATAAATATTAATGTTCTGAAGAGAATGAAAAAAAAAGTAAAGAGATCATGGACAACACCAAGATACGCAAACTCAAATACCTCGGACATATAATGAGGAATGAGAACAAGTACACCCTACTACAATCTATTATACAAGGCAAGATATATGGCAAACGTGGACCAGAAGAAGAAGATTCTTTCTTCTGTTAAAACATGCTGAAGTGTTGCATCCAGTTAAAGCATGTAGAGAAAGAACATGTTCACTACAATTTATTGGGATGCGCAAATTGCAGGGTTTTAGAAGAAGATATTTTTTTTCTTTATTTTTGGCAGGTTTTAAAAAATATATATCTTTATCAGCATGAAACTAAAGCTGTTAATATAAGTAATACGTCTATATTCTCTGATACTACGACTATATTTTTATTTGATGCATTGAGAGCTGTTGTAACTATTAACCGATCAGCATCACTTTCAGCTTGAGAGCAGGGATATTATTTGCAGCTAAAGTTTCTTTTAAAAAATCAATAAAACGACATGAAAGACATTTGCCAGAATTTTTTCTTGATACACCTTTAAAAACCTGTCTCTTGCAAATCGAATATCTGGTGCAGTTTTCGTTTTTAGACGTCGGTCTCTTTCAGCAGATTTTATTCTGTTTCTGATAATCGACAAAAACACTTGCTTTTTTTCATAATTACGTACAATAAAATTAATATATCTAAAATTGCACCAAACTGTTGAACAAGTTGCCATTTGTTTTTACGTAATAACATTTTTCCATCGGTCACAAACAGAAAAATCTTTTAGTTCAGAAATATCTTTTGGAAATTGTACAAAGAGGTCGTAGAAAACACATTTTTAGGTGTTGGAATTTATATGTATTCGTATGTTATATTTAAATGTATTTAATCTATTTAAATTTGATTTAATTTAACAATTTAGAATTTTATTTGTATATAATGTTTATTAAATAATAATAATAATAATCGTACACAATAGAAATTAACCTTCTAATGCTATATTTATAATTACTGTGTCCAAAATTCCTAGATATGAAGCAACGTGCGGAATTCAGAAATAAAGCTATTTTGCCGCTTTAAAGAAATTATTTTTCATTTTTGATAAATTTTAGCATAAAATTTGAAATCAGCGACCCAAAAAACCCTATGGTATAGCTAAGAACTAAAGTCCGAATAAAAAAAATTACCCTTTTTCGCCATCTTGGATCCGCCATTTTTTGTTTTAGTTGAGTTTTAATGTTTAATTCGTAATCAGCGACCCCAAAAACCCCTAGATATCTAATAAAAATAAAAAAGGAAATGAAAAATTAGACCCTCGACGCCATTTTGTAGACGCCATTTTTGTTTTTAGACCAATTTTGAGGCCAGATTCGTAATCTGTGAACCCAAAAATCGTATGTTATTAAATGTCAAGCAATGGTTTATATAAATAAAGAAGTTATAATTTTTTTTAATTTAGAATATATTAAAAAAACACTTATTTGTTAATAACAATTGAAAAATAAAAAGCACACCTTCTCACCTATGGGGAACTTTTCTATAGACTTTTTCCGAAATAATTAAAAAAAATGTTCAAAATCGGTTTTGAGTCAACGAAGTTAGAACTTTTTTCCTTTAGTAAATGGACTAAAAGTAGTTCTATTGTACACCACCATCTTACCTAAGATCTTGCATAATGCATCTTACGATCTTACCTAGCAAAATGATGGTGTGTGGTGTTTGATGTTCGGCTATTATACTTTTTCACATTTCATGTAAGTATTATAAGTAAAAATCTTAGAATCGGTATAAAATATTTGTTAATCTAAGTACATGAACGCCTTGACCTAACTAAACGTCGTTATGGTTTTTGTTTTCAGCATTTAATAAATCCGGAATCTCATTTTTAATGAACCTGGCCTCTGAATTGAGTGAACATAATATGCTTAATGCAATGAGCAGTAGTGCACAAGAACCACTGATGCAACTCGAGGAAAATGGAGTAGTTGCAAATTTACATGTTGGACAAGAAATCATTCAAAATACTACTGAAAATACTGCTTATCAAGCAATGAATATTAAACCGGAGGAAATTACAATAAAAGATGAATTGCTTGGTATGTGTGCAGCAAGTGGAGTCCTCCTAGATGAGCAGTTACTTGGCAAGATCTGTGAAGATAAGACAGAAGACGAGAGTAATTTCTTGGAACCTGTGATTGCTCAAACTGAACAATTTTCCATATGTGAATATAACACTGCGGGGAAATCTAAGTTAGTTAACAATTGCAAGACCCTCACCAGTAAAAAACCTCATTCATGTTTTATATGTGAGTATAAGTCAGCCAAGGAAAGTACTTTAGTTAAACATATGATGATGCATACAGGAGAAAAGCCTTTTTCATACTCTGTCTCCGGGTATAAAACAAAACAAAACAGTCATTTAGTGGACCATGTGAAAATGCATTCAGCAGAAAAAAATTATTCCTGTTCTTTTTGCAAGTATAAAGCAGCACGTAAAGGTAATTTAGTTAGACATATGAGGACGCATACAGGAGAAAAACCTTATTACTGTTTTATTTGCGAGTATAAAGCAGCACAAAAGAGTCATTTAGTGGAACATGTGAAGACGCATACAGAAGAGAAACCTTATGCGTGTTCTGTCTGCGAGCATAAAACAACACAAAAAAGTCATTTAGTGAAACATATGAAGATGCACACAAGAGAGAAGCTTTATTCCTGTTTGTTTTGCGAGTATAAAGCAGCACAAAAGAGTAATTTTACGGACCATGTGAAGACGCATACAGGAGCGAAATCCTATACTTGTTTTGTTTGCGATTATAAAACGACACAGAAAAGTCATTTAGTGAACCATATGAGGACACATACTGGAGAAAAGCCTTATTCCTGTTCTGTTTGCGAGTATAAAGCAGCACAAAAGGCTCATTTAGTAGACCATGTGAAGACGCATACAAAAGAGAAACCCTTTGCTTGCTCTGTCTGCGGGTATAAAACAACACAAAAAAGTCATTTAGTGGACCACGTGAAGACGCATACAGGAGAAAAACATTATTCCTGTTCTTCTTGCCAGTACAAAGCAGCACGTAGAGGTAATTTAGTTAGACATATGAGGACGCATACAGGAGAAAAACCTTATGCCTGTTTTGTTTGCGAGTATAAAGCGGCACAAAAGAGTCATTTAGTGGAACATGTGAAGACGCATACAGAAGAGAAACCTTATTCTTGCTCTGTCTGCGGGTATAAAACAACACAAAAAAGTCATATAATGACACATGTGAAGACGCATACAGGAGAGAAACCATATTCCTGTCTTCTTTGCAAGTATAAAGCAGCACGTAAAAGTACTTTAGTTACACATATGAGGACCCATACAGGAAAAAAGCCTTACACTTGTTCTGTTTGAGAGAAACTAAATTCTTGTTTTCTTTGCAACTATATCACAGAAAGGTAATTTAATAAAACATATGAAGACGCATACAAGAGATAAAAATCTTAATCATGTGCGTCTTATGAATATAAAGCAGCACAACAAAGTAATATAGTAAAACATATGAGAACGCAACTTTCTCAGCAAAAGGTATTTGTTTTAAATTTTTCAGTGCTCTTCCAAATTGTGAGTGGTCCGCAATAATGTGCATAATTATACCCCTAATGGGGGGTGCTCGTTTGAGTAGTAATAGGCTTGAATTAATATCATTGACTATTGTTTTGAATTTTGTGGTGCTTTTAGCGTTGTCCTACGAGTCAGTTTGAATTCGCAACACCAGTATAATGTTGCATGAGTAATATCAAAAGTTTTATTCTGTGTGCGGAGATAGCTTGAATTCTGTACAGCCAAGGCATGCCATTTCTGATGTCAAGCTCTCTTTCTCGATTTCCAGGGATGCTTTTGCAATTATATATTTTGTTTGCTGTGTGCTTAATTTTGTCTTATTAAGTTTTGTTGGACTCCATTGATCAGTAACTAACATGGCTTCAATTTGATAAATTAGTTTATGTGGCGTTTGCTGTAACCCAGAACTCATGCAAAATTATAGGGCTATAAGCTTATTACCCAGTTTTTCAAAAATATTTGAAATAGCTATGTGCACAAGACTAATTCAGTTTATAAATGATTCAAAAATGTTCAGTGGTACTCAGCATGGCTATCTGAGAGGTAGATCTACACAGACGGCAGTCTTTCAATTTACTCAAACCATTGTAAATTTTATTGAAGACAGTAAATTAGCTTTGTGACTATTTATTGGTCTGTCAAAAGCATATGACTGTCTAGATAGAAATTATCTGGTTACAAAATTAAGCAAGTATGGAGCTCGAGGGAATGTTTTTAAATGGTTTGAATCCTATCTCTCGGATTGCCAACAAAGAGTATCAATAAGAAAGGATGGAAAAAATGTAAAATCTACTGTTCAGAACAAGACTCTAGGAATTCCACAAGGAAGCATTGCTGGACCAATTCTCTTTATTCTATTTATAAACGACCTGGATTTGGTAATTATTGATGCACTTAGTGCAATAACAAATTTTGCAGATGATACAAACTTTGTTTTGGGTTATGAAAACACTCAAGAACTCATTGAAGAAACCAACAGCTTATTTTGAAGAGCCAAAAAGTGGTTTGAAAGGAATAAATTAATTATGAATAAAGAAAAAACTAAAACTGTAATTTTTAGAACTAAACGATCTGCAAAAGAGATAGCAAATAAAATAGAAATTGATGATGAAGAGATAAAAGTACCGGGTTATGCAAAGTTTTTGGGTATAATAGTCGATGAGTTCGTGAGATGGTCTCATATAAATCATTTATCAAAAAAATTCAATAAAATCTGTTTTTCCATAAGAACCATTAGTAAATATATGAATGAGAAAACTTTGAAAATCTTATATCATGCAAATGTTGAATCAAATGTTAGATATGGAATAATATTTTGGGGATGTAGTTTTTGTAATTCAAAAACGAATAATAATTATTATTATTATCGTATGGTTCACAGGACCTAACATATAACAAACACAGAGTGTGCAGACATGTCAAACTTAACTCCAAACACAAATACAAAACATAAAAGAAGAAAGTTGTATAATTAGGATAATATATAAAATGGGGTTTAGAGATTTGTGTAGGGGGGTGTTCAAATCCAAAGGTATACTAACAGTTTTTGGTATTTATATATTCGAATGCTTGATGTTCCTTTTTAGAAATAAGCAAACATTTGCAGCAAATAATACAAATCATAATTACAATACAAAAACCTTAAATATTTACTATCCGAAACATACACTCAGTATGACGGAAAAAAATTCATCATATATGAGCATAAAACTTTTTAATAAACTGCGAAACACTATACAACGTGTGGAAAGTCAAAACTTATTTAAACTGAAAGTAAAACAAATATTAATGATAGAACCGTACTCGGTAAGTGAGTATTTCGAATGAGTCTAATTTTTTTTCTACAAGTTAATGTATTTTATGACGTCATTTCATTTTAGGTTTTGTGATACTGCTGCAAGTGTGTATTGTAAATGTATAATTTGAAATAAAGAAGTATTATTATTATTATTATTTACATGTTCTGTTATGCAGCCCCAGTCACTTAAAAGGTTAATAAATATCATTAGAAAAACTACATTTTTGTTTCTTTGAGTGAAAGACAATTCGCTTAAGTAATAAGGGAACGCGCCCTTTACGCACGTTAGAATCAAAAGTTGTATTAAGCTATTGATTGGACAGTTACGAGATTGTAAGAGAAAGTTGAACTCGTACTTGACCGCGGACAAAGCAGATTCATACAGCTACGGATTGAATTTCACAGTGGTGTCTTGGCATTCAACGTAAATTTTCACTGAGGGCATCGGGGGCATATAGTGTAATGGTTTACAGCCCACAGCAATTCCGATTGCCTAATTAACTAAATGAATAAGGTCAAATAGAGCACAGAATTAAATATTTTATTTATTGCGAGATAATCAGTACTTTACCTTAATAAGTGTACTTGATCTGAGCAGCAGTAACGAATAATTTGAGGGATAAAAGTTAGCATGAGATAAGGCAGGTTTCAGAAGGATTACGTTCAGAGTTTCAGATATGATAAATGTTCGGAAGGGCCAATGCAATTTAATTTGTAACTGACGAATTTGAGCTTATTGTCAAACATAATGTCAATAAAATGATACAGAATGGTTTGTTAAGTACAGAAATTATGAGCGTTATGTATTAAAAGTTTATAAGCCAGCAAACCGCAAATTAGCTGAAAGGTAAACGAAACAGTGCTAGCAAAGCAATAATTGCAATAGAGCAATGGAAAAATGTAAGGCAATCGATCGAAAGACAATTAGTGAGATGCGAAAAGAACTCAAGTGTATCAGTGCATTCTAAACCAAAGTGATTTAAAAGCAGAGCAAAGTGTAGTGACATTTATTCCAAGAAAAAGACAATTTTAGTAGTTAGGCAAAGACATGATATCAAAACTGTAGTCCATAAGTTCAAACATGTGAACAAACCTAATTTCTTTTAAACATATGACAATCTAGTTTCTAAGTTATGGACAGTCAATTGTCATAAGAAAATCAAACAAGCTTAAATTTGACATGTTGGGGGCAAATTGAGCTCCACATTGATTGTATAAAATTGTGAATAAAAAGTCTTTTGTGAATTCAGTTTATGTGTAAAGTTATTTACCAAGTTGCCGTGCATCTGTGGGTGTAATTTTCCCAAGTGTAGGAGCCCCCAAGATAGTGCAATTAGGCCAGCAAGTTTCCACCTGGTGCGTCATTGAGTGCGACGCGACCCAACTTCGGTGACGATTTGGAGGCAGTTTCAGACATCGGAAGGCAGATCTTTTTGTGCTGCATGGAAAGGAGGCCTACATATATCCCTGGGTAGAAGAATTAGAACCAGGAAGCCATTTCCAAGCGAGTAATTGCCGTGGCGTCTTTCCAGTGTGCCAACCAACAGCGGAGCACCTCTTCAAAAAGGTAAGATTTCATAAAAAATAGGAGCAGCAGCCTCATACAAACTGGGGTTTGTCAAGAAAACACCTTTGCCGAGAAGTTCAACGTATTTCCAGAATCCCAGGTCCATCCTGCTTCCAGTAATCTAGCTGGGTTAACGCGGAATTTGCAGTTTTTGCCGGATATTGAACAAAAGCGAATCACGCGTGGGTTTACGTCACACTAGAAACTAAACGAGGTTAGCCGTTGCTATGTCAGAGAATTAATCGTATTTATCTAATGCGTTCTTGCCATTTTGGTGTTTAAAATTAAAATTTACCCTATTTTTGCATTGACAGATCATCTTGTTTCCGGCACTACATTTAGAGGTTATTTAAACGTCAGATAGGAACAGTGCATCTGCCCTAATATCAGAAAGTAATTGTCATACAACGAATTATTGTCATACAAAGTTTTCTACTTAATTTTATGAACCGACCCCTTTGTTAAGATTTGTTTCATGTTCAGCGGAGCTAAGCTCTAATTTATTGCAAATAAATCAAATAAGGAAAGAGCAATAAACCATTTATTTTTGGTAATAATATTACATTATTTTAATTTGCCCTGAGTTTGACAGGCAATTCTCAATTGAAACTTAACAATTTATAAAGTGTATCCCTTGCTAATAATTAGGCTTTTTATATTTTATAAACCCTATTATTTATAAAGCGAGGTACTATTACAATAGATACCTTTGTATTTTCTACTGTCACAGCGTATTGCTGCTAATTTTTAGTTTACATATTTTATTTATCACTTATGCATATTTACTTTTTCATTTCAAGTAACTCGTAATTTATTTGTTACTAATTTGTTGGTAATTCATTGTTGTGATTACGTATAATCCAGTTTACGCTTTAAGCAACATATTTCTAAAAGTTTACAGAAAGCTTATTATAATCTTGGTTCTATATTATACCAAAATCGAAATGTTTTAAGCACCTGGGTGAAGGCTACCTTATGCCGTAGGTTGGTTTTATCACAGATGGACTATTGCAACGTGTAGTATACGATTTCCGTCTTAATTATCAGGATAAACTTAGGATTCAGAAATTGAAGAATGCCTGTTTACGATTTATCTATGGTATACATAAATATAACAGGATAACTTATAAACTGAAGGGTATTGGGTGATTAAATATGATTAATAGACAATTCTTTCATCGCTCCAATTTATATTTTGCTATTTAAAACTGCACCTCAAAGTACAAACACTCTATATCTGTGTTTAGGTATCAGTTAAGCAATACACTTCATTCAAAATTTAAAATGTCCTTTTTTCAATGCGTAACTGTTTTCGGACAAGAGCAAAGGCAAGGCCTGACTACATTTTTAGTATTGTTGGTTTTTTATTTTTTTTTCAATGTAGTGTTAGGTGGAAAATCAGCTCATTGCTTTTGCTTTGAGCATAGTATTGCCCTGTACCTGTATATTTCTTTTTTTTGTATATACTGTAATAATATACATAGGGGTGTTAGAATCAATTTAAGAAAGGATTAAGGGAGTACAATGGTTGAAAATAATCTAGATCTATTTAAATTTGAATTGGGAATGTGAATAATTATTATGTAATTAGAAAGTAAAAGAGAATTTGTAATTGAGTAGAATATGGCTATTTGAAAAACAGATGGATTCAGAAATAATATAATATTTTAAAAATTAAGGTTTGAAAGGAATGCCAAATACTTAATTGTAATAAATTATAAAATTAGTAGGTCTAAATATGAGATAAGAGTGTAAAAAGTAGAAAATTGTGATCGTTAAGCACTTTGTTTCGATTATTAGAAATAACAAATTTTAAAAAATGTAGCAGAAATAATTTTTTGTGCTTAAACATATAAACCTTATTTTATTGAGAAATGTTTAGGTGATAAAAAGGGTGATCTAATAAATAGAAGCGGTGAAGTTGAAAAGGAAATTTAAACTAAGAAGAATAACTGAAGACATAAAACTAAGGAAGATTACAAGTATGTGGTAAAAACTAACTGCAAGCAGAATTAATCTACAAATGTAATGTACTGGAGTAAAATAATTTAGTCAAGTTTATTGGAGAAGTACATTTGATATTGAACAATAATTGAATTAGATTGCGTCAAGCTGTTTGGTACTGGGAAGGAGTTCCAAAGGGGGACCATCAGTTGAGGAGGCGTGTTTCAGGACGTTGGCATATGCAGTATTGGAAGTAGGTGGCAGCAGATTTGGTCTGTTGGCTGCATACTGTATGGAAGGTTTGAGTTGCTGATTCAGGACAGTTGGTACATCTTGTCTGTCAGAGGGGCCTTTTGTTGCGGGAAGGTGCGTGAGAAGTTGGATTAGTAGGCGGAGAGGAACAGTTTGGTTAACATCCAGAACATTGTTGAGACCAAGCGAAAGGTGGGTGATCTTGAGTAGTAAAGTAATAATTAGAAAGCGAAATAAGGACTAAAAAAGTGATTTAGTTATTACATAATTACTTACTGTTTTAATATTGTTGTATACTAGTGAAACAATCTGGTATTTGTCATTTAAATTTCAAATCTTTTAACATATAATTGACATAAGTTATTTTGACTTCTGGGTATGATATTTAAAATTAGAACATCAATTTTCAGAAATAAGCAATCTAGATAAAGGAATCCACCCATGATTTTTCAGGAGCCAGCACAAATAATTATTGATACATAAATATGGCAATTTTAATTTGACAAAATAAAAAAAAATCAAAGACTGATTAATATCATTATACCTGAAGATATATAGATGTTAAATCGTGTTCTTTTTGCAAATAAAGACATTACTATTATTATTATACAGTGTTAGCTTTTATCTTACCTTTAGATCAACTTTATTTTATTATAAAAGTGTGCTTGGGGACCCGTCACTAGCTGCAGTGGAGATGTGCAATTCTTTATGGATTGGAAAGTCCTAATTATCTGGGTTCTGGACTCCCAAGTACACTTATAGTACAGTAAAATTGTCGTTTTACCTTAAAAAAATTGGCCGTGGCGATTCCTCTTGCCCAGTGGTTTAGTCATTAAACAAGTGTAAAACCAAAAAGCCGTGCCCCCACCCCCTGCCAAACAGCCGCCATCTTGATAACAACTAAATTTGTATGTCTCGCGATCCATTGGTCGCACAGAAAAGGTTATTGAACAAAAATGTTGGAAATAAATTTCTACACATTTTTGGTTAGTTCAGCGATACCGAGAAATTGGTATAGGTAAAAAATGAAAATTATGGGAAAGGAATATACGAGCTCAGAATCATTTCATTTGGTCCAGTACAGTAAAACCCTTAACTTTGCTGGTGTAATACTTGGATTTCGTCTCAAATTTGGCTTTTCTGCTATGGATTCTGTTGTTTTATAGTTTCGCAATATTTCATACACTATAATACGATAATTGCAATTGTTTGTACATTTTGCCACAGGAATTACCAAAAATTCAACAAATTGACAATAGCTTTACCACGTACCATTTTTGTCTATATGTTATTAAACAACAAACAGTTCGTTTCACTTCAACCAAAACATGCTAAGGTGAACGAAATGATATTTTGATCATATGGGCAAAATGAAGTGAATCGGTAATTTATTTTTAAGTTAGCGTTTTCTGACTATTTTTTGTAATTTGTTATTGTTGAAGCTGTTATAATATTGCTAAAAACTCCTACAATTATGATGTAAGAATATTCACCAAAAAAATTTTGTTTTGTGGGTACAAAATAAAGGTACCTTAAAAATCTTAACTGGGCCAAATGATGTGATTCTGGGTTCGTATATTGAAAGTAATTTATTTTTGCATAAACCCTAAGATATATTGTGGTTTACACAAACAAGTTTTCTTTTTTTTTGAGTTATTCCTTCGTCTTGGTTCGGAGCCTCTAACACAGCAGAGTTATTATCGACTATGGTAGGAGTGTTGCTTGAACTTTTATTGGAAAAAGAACCCACAACTTGTGAAGGTAATTCCAGCGTACATAAATCAAACAAGTAGAGACACTCCTTCTCGGTTCCTTTGATGCCAAAATACCGATTTGGATGACCTTGAACGGCTTCTGGGGTGTAGTTTCCGATGGTACTAACAGATGGCGCCACTACTTTATCACATATGATTGGTAGCAGAGCTAGTAACTGGCTCTGATTGGTAGAATTTTGTGCTGCCATCTGATAGTCAAGCTTAGAAATACCCCCCGAGTTACTGTCCTAGGCACTCTAGACAGGTTTCAACATTTCGAATGAGTGTCTCTACTTGTTTGATGTAAGTACGCTGGTAATTCCTTGTCGGTGTCATAATTTTAATTCTCGCTGTCTGATTCAGTATTGGTTGAGTTGCAGCAGGTTTGTCCGCCGCAATTTTCGCAGATTGGGAAACAATTGAATCCAGCTTTTCTGCAACTACAAGCTGGCCCACAATTTTTCGTACAGCCACAGGATACGAGGTTCAAGAGGCTTGCAGGTGCGGGATCTTTGAGAGTTTTCACAGGCTCCAATTCTTGGGAAAATCTTTTCCATCCCCAATTCGTCGGTTCGAGAATGCAACCCATCCATTGCTGGACATCATTTGGCCTAGTTAAGATTTTTCAGGTATCTTTATTTTGTACCCACCAAAGAAAATCTTTTTGGTCAATATTTTTATATCATAATTGTAGGAGTTTTTAGCAATATTATAACCGCTTCAGCAATAACAAATTACTAAAATAGTCGGGAAACACCTACTTAAAAATAAATTACCGATTTATTTAATTGGCGCATATTATCAAAATATCATATCATTCACTTTAGCATATTTTGGTTGAACTGAAACAAGCTGTTTGTTGTTTAATAACATATAGACAAAAGTGGTACGTGGTAAAGCTATTGTCAGTTTGTTGAATTTTTGGTAATTCCTGTGGCAAAATGTACAGGGTGTTTCCTCAAATTTTGACAGCTTCTAGCGACTTTGTTATTTCAGATAGAAAAAAATTGTTCAGATAAAAATTGTAGGGTATCATCCAAACCGTCCGAATTTGCTACTTAAAGAAACAATTGAGCATCACGGGTGAACTTTTTGACTTATTGTATACTTTTTTTAATTAAACACCCTATATATTATGTGTTTATTGGATAGCGCTTAAAATTATCTTTTCAAAAATATATAAGTTGCTTATAATGACTGCATCTATTGTTGAAATATCCGCTATTAAAGAATCAAAATATTACTAATTTACTATATGAAATAAATCACAGTAACCATTGAAATAATCAACAATTTTAATAACAAAAACTATTTTAAACACGAATTGACAACTAAATGTTCCATGCCGCATGCCGCCAGTAATGTCATTTGATAACTTTGTTTTTCAATAGTTACTGTGATTTATTTCATCGAAACACGTAAGTTGGACAAGGAAACACACAGATTGTACGAGCACGGCACCAAGAGAGGTGCAAACATTTGAGCAGCTATTGATTTTTTTAAACAAGATTTCAGTCGCTGGAAGCTATACAGAGACGGAATAAACTCGAATTCAGAAAACATGGAAATGGGAAATCATGCGAAAGTTACAGAATCGTTGGGCGGTGAAGACATAACACACTGCTGACATATCATGTTGCCAATGTGGAGGATCACATAGCATTAAAAACAATCGAACAAGAACTTCCTTTTACGATAGATGAAGTATTGGATTCACACCAAAAGGTCGAAATTGAGTTTTCAACAGATCTTCACGTTTTAGAGTCCCCTGAACCCAAAAAAACATGTTTTTGTTCATTGGGTTGTCTGTCTGTGTGTCTGTATGTCTGTCTGTGTGTCTGTGAACAGAATATCTCAAAAACGGAAGAGGTACGGCGTTGAAACTTCGTATATAAGTTTTGTGTACTATGTAGATGCGACAGCAAGCTTTTGAAGAAAATCGCATAACCGGAAGTATGGTGTTTGCTCTTGTGATTTTTCATTTTTTTTCGATTTTCTCAAAAACGGTTCGAACGACTATTTTCAAACTCTACATTTTTCTTAAATTTTTAATGTGTATTGATATGAGATAGGTGATTTTTAAGTTGAATATCTCTAAAATGGGTTTCTTTTGATTTCTTTCCTATTTTTTTGATTAACTCCTATTTTAAATATAATACCCGGTATATTATTACATTTTTAAATCCAGCTTAAAATTTTTGAGAAAATTTGTCTCTTGAACTAATGCTCTATTTTGTAGGGTTTCTGTAGGATTTGCAATTTTGGAAAATTTTTGACAAATGCTTAAAAATTAAAAATTAAATTTTTGGCTAGTTATAAGATCACTGTAAAAGGAAGTTGTGGCGAATATAGTACATCATTGGAAACTTTTTTTATTGTGGTTTTTATTTGTTTAGTGAAGCAACCACAAAATACATTGACATATAACATGAAGAATGTGTCTTAAGAATCGATATCAACTAGATGTAAAACCAAAGAAACTGCATATATATACTACTAAGCAAAGACGAATGCGTATCTACACATTCGGTTAATTTAAATAATAGTTGTCTATCCATTCTTAAAGATGAAATCAAGTAGTTGGTTGTCAGTGTCACGCTGTTTATTGGAGAGGTTAGATGCATTCTGTTAGATCTCTAATAAAATAAGCTAAGTGTTCTAGTTAATTTTTAATTTAATTGGTTAATTATTGAAAACGGAAGTAGATTTGTTTTCCAAAACGTTCATGTTAATATTTTTTATTTTGTAGTGTGGAGAAATACCCAAAAAATAGTATGATTCGCGGACGAAAAGCTCTTGCGGACGAAAAGTGTTTGCGGACGAAAAATTAATGGTGTCCAAAAAAGTGACATTTTTGGTACGTAAATGCGTCCGTAAAATCACATTTTATAGGGAGGCTATCACCTCGGCCAGCAATTGCAGGCATCGTCCATAAAAGCCAATTTTTCGTCCTTGATGCATAAATAACTATTGTGTAAATGTCTGTCAGTTCTAGTTTTGTATCATTTACTCTTTCTAAATATTAATAACATTTCAGTTTTAACCGATTTCTGCTTTGCGCGAACTGGAACAAGACAATATTTTATTGCCTCAAGTAAGTGTCTATTTCCATAGGATTTAAAGTTCCAGTGGAAATCAAATAGCAGTACAAACATAACAAACATCAATAGAAAATAACGTCAAATACACAACTGCAGTCAAAGGTGCCTAGATAAATTTGAAATAAATCACAAAGGCACAAAAGTCAAGTATTATTTAATTTCTAAATTTATTTTGTTTTTAATTGCGTGCGTTGTGCAAAAAATGTATGCACATGTATAAGCCGTTCACGACCTTTTTGGAACAGAGTTGGCTATGATTTTTTCATTTCATGTTGGACTAACTGATTCGATGATGTAGCGGATGCAACTTTTTTTTTTCTGTCAGTGTCTGTGCGACATTTCCTTGCCGCCACATTGCCAGATTTATTATTTTAATATTCCTAAGAAAATAAATGATTTATCAAATGTGTAAAAATAATTTTAATTTTCGTCAAAGGAAAAGTCAAAATGCCCAAAATAATTTTGTTACAAAAAACATTTCTATTAAACGATGCTACTTCCAATTTAAAAAGGACAGACCAAATTCAGAAAATATAACCTTAAACTGAAAACAACCTAACCTAACACAAAAAGTGTCAATTTCCATGAGGGTGTTTAGTCGCAACAGAGGTTCTGCCAACAAAATTACTAGATGGTCATAGCCTCACCTGACCCAAAAGATCGTTGTGGTGTATTTTGGCAGCAGCTAAAGTCTGCTTTTTGTAATCCGCTATCGCGGAGTGCAGGCCTTCGCAGCACGATTGCCTTAAATATCCTCATTCCAATTTGTAACGGCATTAAATAAACATATACTCGCATACGTTGACTTTAATTGAATATTAGTGCAATACACCACAAAGTGGCGACGAGGTATTTTTGCGATTTAAAGTCGTTAGCAAACCATACAGTGCAAGTTTCTGTAGTTTTGTGAATTGGTCCATGCTCGCGCAACATGTCCACGGATACCGGCAAAATAGGACATTTGCGAGAATTTTGCTTAAACAATTCGGACTGGACAATTTTTAGAGCCCGTTTAGAAAACTACTTCAGTGCAAATGGCATTAAAGCCGATGGCGAGGATGCAAACAAAAGGCGAAGTATCTTGTTAAATATTCTAGACGAGGCGGCGTACAAACTGGTTTTCGACTTAGTAAGTCCAACCAAGCCAGAAGAGAAAACATACAAGCAGTTAGTGGATATCCTAAACAGTCATTTCAAGCCACAGCAGAGTGCATTTGCAGCTCGCTTCAGATTTTATTCAGCGATGAAGGAACCCGACGAGACGGCTAATCAGTGGGCCGCACGCATTCGAGGATTAGCAGTTGGCTGTGAGTTTGGAGAAGAGCTCAAGGTGTGCCTTCGTGACCGATTCGTTTTTGGATTCAATAAGGGGCCAGTTTTGGACCGACTTATGGAGGAAAAGGTGACGGAAGATTTTGAAAGAATGGTAACTTTAGCAGCGACCAAAATGGCGGCTCAGGAAATGCAAGCAATAATTATCAAAGAGGAGCCCGTGAATTTTCTAAGGAAAACCAGCAATTACCAGAGCGCAGGACCTAGCGGAGCAAGACCAAGGCGCGCACCACGTCATCAGCCGAAATATCACAGCAAGGGCGTCCCAAACTGCGAAGTTTGTGGCAGAGACAATCATACGAAAGATAAGTGTTTTTACAAAAATGCGATTTGTTTACTATGTCAGAAAGCCGGTCACATCGCGGCAGTTTGTAAATATGAAAACTTTTCAGACCATCCAAAACAGGAATCTAGTAAATACACTGCTCGCAATGTGACTGGTCACCATTACATTGAAGCAGATGGTGAAAAGGAGGATCTTTGTTTGTATAATGTCTCTGATAGTACAATATCGAAAGAACCTTTCACTATTTCTGTTACAGTGGAAAATGTAGAACTGGAATTTCAAATTGATTCTGGTAGTGGTATCTCTTGTTTTTCTCACGATTTATATCGTCAGCATTTTAGTAATATTCCCTTGCAATCTTCCGATAAATGTTTTTTATTCTATAATGGTATTAAAGTTAAACCTGTGGGAGTTATGCAATCAAAAATAATTTTTCTAGATAATTTAAAATATTTAGATTTTTATGTCATGGAAAATGGGGGGCCTCCTATAGGTGGTCGGGATTTTTTGACTCTATATAATATTGGATTTTCTAATGTTAACTATATACATACTGCTCAAGATAAATTAGGCGAGTTAATTAAACAGTTTCATGAAGTTTTTTCGCCTGGACTGGGGCATTTTAATAAGGGAGTTGCAAAAATAAATTTGAAAAACCCAAATGTTGCTCCTAAATTTGTAAAAGCTCGACCAATACCATTCGCAATTAAAAATCAAGTTGAGGATGAAATTAATAGATTATTGTCTCTAGGTATCATTTCTCCTGTGAACTACAGTGCGTGGGCGACCCCAGTTGTACCCGTTTTCAAAAAAAACGGCCAAGTTCGACTTTGTGGAGATTTCAAAATTACGGTCAACCCAGAAGTAGAAGTAGACCAGTACCCTTTGCCGAGAATTGAAGAGCTTTTTAGCAGTCTTGAAGGAGGATCAGAATTTTCAAAGCTGGACCTGTCGCAAGCTTTTCAACAAATAGAGGTGGATGATGCGAGCAAGGAGCTACTAACCATATCTACGCACAAGGGTCTATTTAGGTATAATCGTTTAACATTTGGGGTTGCTTGTGCCCCTGCGAAATTTCAAAAAATTATGGATTCGGTGTTGAGTAGCTTATCGGGTATTGCAGTATTTCAAGATGATATACTGGTAACAGGAATAGATCAAGACGAGCATTTAAAAAAGCTAAAAAAGGTTTTATCTATTTTAAAAGATGCGGGTTTAAAGGTTAATTTAGAAAAATGTAAGTTTTTCCAAGAGAAAGTGGAATATATAGGTTTTGTTATTGATAAAGAGGGCTTACACCCCTCCAAAGAGAAATCAAAGGCTATAGAGTTAGCACCGGAGCCTAAGAATGTTACTGAGCTAAAATCATTTCTCGGTACCATAAATTATTATGGTCGATTTATAAAAAATATGTCTACGATTCTAAGTCCTTTATATAATTTATTAAAATTGAATAGTACATGGAATTGGACAAAAAATTGTAGTTTAGCGTTTAAAACAGTTAAAGATATTTTAGCATCCACAAGCGTTTTAGTTCATTTTAATCCTAAATTAGAGTTGAGGTTAACAGTAGATGCTAGTTCTGTGGGCATAGGTGCCGTTTTAAGCCATATATTTCCGTCAGGGATAGAAAAACCAATTGCGTTTGCTTCAAGAACGCTTTCTAAAGCAGAGACTAATTACTCTCAAATAGAAAAGGAAGGTTTGTCAATAATATATGGGGTAACTAAGTTTAACCAGTACTTGTATGGTAAACACTTTGTTCTGGTGACCGACCACAAACCTCTCTTATCTATATTCAGTCCTAGCAAGTCCATACCTCAATTTGCTGCTAATAGACTGAGAAGGTGGGCAGTCATTTTGTCTGGATATAGTTACACTATCGAGTACGTAAAATCTTCAAATAACAGGGCAGATTGGCTCTCACGTCTACCAGTAAAAATGAAGGTTGCCGATGAAAGTTTCGCAGAAGTAGATTATTGTTACTTTTTTACTCATAATTCTGATGTGAAATTAAATTTTGATAATGTTAAATTAGCAACATTAAATGATCCTGTGTTAACTACTGTGAAAAATTTCATAAATAATGGTTGGCCAGAAAAAATAGATAAGGTGGAGTTGAAGTCATATTTTGCTAAACGATTTGATTTTTTTGTAAAACACGACTGTGTAATGTGGAACCACAGGTTGGTAATTCCGCTTAGTTTACAAGCCGACATTTTAGCTCAACTACATTCTACGCATTTGGGAGTGGTGAAAATGAAAAATTTAGCTCGAGGTTACTTTTGGTTTCCGAAGTTAGATGGCGAAATCGAAAATATGGTTAAAAATTGTGATGCTTGCAATTTACATGGAAGTAATCCTCCAAGAGCTGTAATTTCACCTTGGCCACTGCCAAATGAGCCCTGGGAGCGTATTCACATCGATTTCTGTGAATTGAAAAGTAGTTTTTTTCTAATTGTCGTGGATGCCTACACTAAATGGTTAGAAGTGTTTGAAATGAGAAGCATTAAGTCAACCTCAACTATTCAAGCACTTAGAACCTTATTTGCTCGTTTTGGTCTACCGCGTGTTATAGTATCGGATAATGGAAAATCGTTAGTGTCTCAAGAATTTAAAAATTTTCTAGAGTCAAATAATATTAATCATATTACTAGCCCTCCGTATCATCCATCATCAAATGGAGCCGCTGAGAATTCTGTCAAGACAGTAAAAAATTCTTTAAAAAAGGCTTTGTTTTCTAATACAGGGTGTACCAATCATTTGGCGCTGTGTAGATTCTTATTCGATTACAGAAACACTCCACACAGTACGACGGGGGTTAGCCCCGCTATTTTAATGTTTGGACGTTCTTTACGGACACGATTTTCTACCTTGTTGCCTCCTACGCAAAATTGTAAACGTTCTAATGACATCGAACGTCAAGAAGTTAGAAGGCGGGTGGAAAATCAACAAAAAAGGCAAATTGTAAACAGTAGAGGGAAAGATAATGTGCAATTTAATGTAGGCAATGCAGTTTTAGTTAAAGACTATAGAGTAGTTAATAAGCCAACATTTATTAGGGCAAAGATTGTAAAAAAAATAGGTAGGCGTACATATTTGGTAGATGTACCAGAGTTGCAAAGAACATGGAAAAGACACACAAATCAAATTAAAAAGTTATCAGATACTTATGCGTCATCTCTTATTCCTGTTTGTAACAATGATGCCGCTACTGTCATTGAAGTTAACGATAACAATGATATAGTGTCTAGTAAGGAGTACGTACCGGATAGAGATAGAGAAAAAAGCAGTTTACAACTAACTCAAGAGTGTGAAAATTTGAGTGAAAGGCCTAAAAGGCAAGTTAAACCAGTAGACAGGTTAGCTTATGTGTAAGTAGAAGATTTAAATTTAGTGTTACGTTATAAGGTATATATTTAGCACAACTTCAGATAATTACTGTAACTGATTGTTATAATTTTGTGGGAAGGATATTGTGGTGTATTTTGGCAGCAGCTAAAGTCTGCTTTTTGTAATCCGCTATCGCGGAGTGCAGGCCTTCGCAGCACGATTGCCTTAAATATCCTCATTCCAATTTGTAACGGCATTAAATAAACATATACTCGCATACGTTGACTTTAATTGAATATTAGTGCAATACACCACAATCGTGAACGGCTTATATGCACGTGAGAGTAAAGTGTGTTTTAGTCCTTTGCATAAATGTTTCCTTCGCTTTCGTGTTACAGTTTAATTCATTCGTTTAGTTAATTATTCAAATGGTTAGCGCCTTTCGTATATGCTATTTGTGTACTTATTTTTGGAAGGTTGAAGAACTGGCCGTATCTTTTAAACTTTGGGGAATTTTGGCACATCTCCTAGTTTGTGGAAGATAAGAAACTGAAAATTTCCTGAAATACTGTTGGTTTAGCTGTGAGTTAGAGAATGTGTGGACTAGAGTGTTCTGCTTTTTGGCTTTCAATCGAAAGGTTTATCGGCACACCAGTCTCCAAATTGGTTTCAGTGACATTTAGACAATTCGTAGAGGTGTATATTTTGGGTTCACGGAAATTCTGTTCGCAAATTGGCGGATCAAACACACTTCTCGTCACATGGGCCCGAGGCTACAGTTTAAAAGGCAATTTTCGCATAAAAGGCATTGAATTGCAGTGCCCTTACAAGGGCGTCCACCAACTAAGGTAAACTGTTTAGATTCGCTACGTTCTAGTAGGTTATATGCTGGGCGTTTTATTTCAGCCCTTTCTTTTCCCGTGGAGATTTCCAGAGATCCTTACAGCCTCAGCTTCGACAACACATCTGGAGCGTGGTTATTCTCACCGTAATTTAAAATAAGAAATCACTTTTATGAACCGCTGCTAGATATTTACAATTAATTATAAGAATATAAGATAACCCAGAACCGAATTAAACTTGTATTGTGCTTCATTAAAAATAAACGGGTACACTGTTTATGATATCTCTAATTAAATATATTTTCGAACATTTTTATTTTATTATATTTTATTTTATTTTATTCTGCACTCCGCCAACAGCCGTTAGGCCAATTATAGGCGTCACTGTACATTTTATGGGGACTTCCAACCCCACTAACGACTGTCATGATGTTATTATGACAACCGGGACCAACTTTTTTCTGTGACCGCCGTACCACGAGGTGCCGGGAGAAGCAGCCGTGGAACTCCCTTCAAAGTTCTGACCAGAGAGTATGTATGTAGTTGCTAAGTACCACCAGGTCAGTGAATGCTCAAGGCTAATGTAACGAATAAACAAGCTCATATACCTATATTGGTCTTGTTTTTTTTGTGTGTTTCCTACAGAGGTGCCCTTAGTATTTTATTTCAGCAGTTGGGATAAGTAATGGCTTCTTTGGGATCCCTGGCCCAAAGTTATTCGTTGTGAATTACAGGGTGGCGCCCTATAAATTTCATTCGATCTAAATCAGTAAGTTTGTTTTCTTTTGAGCTATACAGAGGCCCTTAAGGTAAACGAACCCGAGGTTAACGCCCCTGCTGCTAGCCGAGTGCCTTGAGTTTCTACCTGCGCTTCCCACTGAGAAACACAACGCGAATTACCCCATTTATTTTGAGGGCTAATATTTGCCCGGGAAGCACTATTTGTGCTAGGACTAAAATACCTACTTTACTCCCTTGGTGCATAACAACTAATATATTCGGCACTAGCTGCTGCTGTCTTCTCGAGTGCTCATTATCTAGTTTTTTCTCGTGTCTCTACTACCCCGGATGGTTTTGCCAGTGGTGTCACGGTAAGTCATAGAACCTGACGCCTTAAACTTGCGATACATACAACGTTTAAGCAATTCGATTATATTATTTAGCCCTCAGCTGCTCTCCGACTTTCGTTCGTGAGTCGAATTTATTTACTAGATTTCGATGAGGACATTGAGCGCATTCTTCCGTTTGTTCCATTTTGATAAAAAAATATTGTAACAATGTTTTTCGAATATTTCACCACTGAATCAATATCCCAGACTCAGATCCTTCATCGCCACTTCCACGAACAGTTTATTCGTACCGTAAAAATACATTTTCCAGACTTTTAACGTAAATAACAATTACCCTACCCGTTTTTTGCGATGACAAGAACAAAATAAAAGAACCTTTAGAAAATATGACGGTACTAGAACTGTTACAGAAAATTATTTTGTATTTGGTTACTAGAGAAACAACAATTCGCACTTTGTTTAGGCAAACAATATTTGTTATATTCAAGGGCATTTTTATTTGTATTAGTTGTTAGTGTAAAATACTTTGTACGACACTCGATCGTTAATTGCCTTATACCGGGTGACCATAAATGATTGTGATTGGTTTTCTTAGGTTGGCACTGTTTATGTTGGTGGCACTGTAAGTTTATGTCAAATTCGAGGTTAGCAGGTTAGGTTTTGCGTCAGTCTGTGTCAAAACTGAAGCAAAACCTAGCCTGATAACCTCGATTTTGACATGGACTTACAGTGCCACCAACATAAACAGTGCCAACCTAAGAAAAAAATCTCAATCATTTATGGTCACCCGGTATTAGCACATGCATTAAAAAATAGAAAACCCGGCCCTTTGGGCTTCATGGTTCTAACTTTTATTTGGCCTGTTCTAAGTCAGTTGTCGATTTTGTAACGTGATTAATATATTATTTTGTCGGCTGTCTTTCCAGATTTGTGGTTTCCAGAAAAGAGAATTATTGAGATTTTACGAAGGATCCTGGACGACCTATACATTATAGTAGTTCTTTTGAATTCCGGGTACCATGTGACCTAATCCCACTTGTTTATAAGACAAGCTTGTATATGTCATCCATGATACAAGTCTTGTCTTTGTATCATGTATGTCACCTATTAAGTTATGTTTACTACAAAGCTATCCACCAAATGATTTATGTACTTCTTTGAATTGCATTTTACAAAATTACATTCCACGTAAGTAAAAGAACATGTACAGAAAATTTGTTGTATAACTTTTAATAAAAATACCCAAACCTAACCTAAACCAATTTTATATTTTTTATAGTTGATAAATTCGAACTCTTCATATTTATTGGAACTATGGGCGCTAAGCACGAGTTAGTTGATTATAATATGTGCAATCCAATGACTAGCAAGAGAGATGAAAATAAAGCGCTTGCAAAGTTAACTGTAAAGCAAGAGATCATCGGAAGGGCTTTAGACAATACAACTTATCAGGTACTGACTATTAAACAAGAGCAGCTTGATATAAAAGATGAAATGCATGATACATGTACAGCAAATAAAGGCCTTGTACAGCATTCATTTCTGTGCTGCAAAGTTTGTGAATTTCAAACAAGAAAGAATAGTAATCTGTTTGTACATATGAGAACTCATACTGGGGAAAAGCCTTATGTCTGTTCTGTTTGCGATTATAAAGCAACACGAAAGGGTCATTTAGTGGTCCATATGAAGACGCATACAAAAGAGAAACCTTTTGCTTGTTCTGTATGCGGGTATAAAACAACACAAAAAAGTCATGTAGTAGATCACGTGAAGACGCATACAAAAGAGAAACCTTTTGCTTGTTCTGTATGCGGTTATAAAACAACACAAAAAAGGTATTTAGTGGACCACGTGAAGACGCATACAGGAGACAAACATTATTCCTGTTCTGTTTGCAAGTACAAAGCAGCACGTAGAGGTAATTTAGTTAGACATATGAGGACGCATACAGGCGAAAAACCTCATTCTTGCTCTGTCTGTGGGTATAAAACAACAGAAAAAAGTCATTTAATAAACCATGTGAAGACGCATACAGGAGAAAAACCATATTCCTGTTCTGTTTGCGATTATAAAGCAACACAAAAGGTTCATTTAGTGGTCCATATGAAGACGCATACAAAAGAGAAACCTTTTGCTTGTTCTGTATGCGGGTATAAAACAACACAAATAAGTCATTTAGTGGACCACGTGAAGACGCATACAGAAGAAAAACATTATTCCTGTTCTGTTTGCAAGTACAAAACAGCACGTAGAGGTAATTTAGTTAGACATATGAGGACGCATACAGGAGACGAACCTTATTCTTGCTCTGTCTGTGGGTATAAAACAACAGAAAAAAGTCATTTAATGAACCATGTGAAGAAGCATACAGGAGAAAAACCATATTCCTGTTCTGTTTGTGATTATAAAGCAACACAAAAGGCTAATTTAGTGGACCATATGAAGACGCATACAAAAGACAAACCTTTTGCTTGTTCTGTATGCAGGCATAAAACAATAAGAAAAAGTCATTTAGTGGGCCACCTGAAGACGCATACAGGGGAAAAGCCATATTCCTGTCTTGTTTGTAAGTATAAAGCAGCACGTAAAGATACTTTAGTTACACATATGAGAATCCATACAGGAGAAAAGCCTTATACTTGTTATGTTTGAGATTGTCAAGGATCATTTAGTGGGCCATATGAAGATGTATGCAGAATATAAGTATAAAGCAGCACAAAAGAGTGATTTAGTAAAACATATGAGAACGCTTACAGTTGAAAAACCTTATTAAATTACTTCTCACTCCAGCTTTTTAATTTTACATCTTCCTGGGTGCCCGAGTTTGACTCAATTATCCGAGAACCTTGATTGTTGCTCGTGGAGGGAAGGCTGCATCGCCCCGTCTACATTTCTCCATATTCAAGCCACTTCAAGCTGTTTGTGTTTGCTGCTCCACTCAAAGCTGGCGTAGGAGAAATCGATCTCTATCGAAACATCCTTGTGATCAACTTTCCCAGTGAAAAATACTTCTATTAAATTTCAAATTGTGAATTGTCTCCAGTAACATCCATAATTAAGCCCCTAATTGGGGGCGCTGGTTTGAGTAGTAATCGTCTTGAAATTAATGTCATAGACTGTTGTTTTGAATTTTGTGGCGCTTTTAGCTTTGTCCTATGAGTCAGTTTGAATTCGCAATACCAGTATAATGTTTCATGAGTAATATAGAAAGTTTTACGGAAGTAGTTTGATTTCTTTACAGCCAAGCTGTTTTTGATGTCAAGCTCTTTTTCTCTATTTGCAGGGATTCCTTCTTGATTATATTATATTTTTTGTTATGTGTGCTTATTTAAGTGTTGTTGGACTCCGTTGATTATTAACTAACAGCTTTAATTTGATAAATTCGTTTATATGGTTTTTGCTGTAACTTTTGTATTTATGCTTTACGTGTTCTGTTATGTAGCCCCAGTCACTTAAAAGTGTAATAAATATCATTTCTTAAACTACGTATTTGTTTCTTTGAGTGAAAGATAATACGCATGTTAGAATCAAAAGTTGTGTTTAGTTATTGAGTTATTGAGTGGACAGTTGTTACGAGATTGTAAGGGGAAGTTGAACTCACACAGCTCAAGCAATTAGGCCTTTAAATGGGAAACAAATTAAGCTTTTTCATAAGTATTTTGCATTAGAAATCGCTGCCTGACCGTGGACACGGCAGATTCATACAGCTACAGGTTGAATTTCACGGTGGTGCCTTGGTATTCAATGTAAATTTTCACTGTCCTAAGACAGGACTGAACTTCACGAGTATGGTAAACCACATCTTCCCGTGAGCTACCTTAAGGATGATTGGGGACATATAGATACATTTGTATTTTCTACAGTCAGTGCACTTTCCTGCGAATTTTTAGTATACTTATTTTATTTATTCAATTTTGACAGTTTAAAGTGACATTATTAACCCCATAACAACCTTCATAAACAGTCTATGATTCACAAGAGAAATAAAAGTGTTTTAATTCACTAGAGAATTAAAAAAGTTTAATACACTAGAGAATTAAAAAAGTTTAATTCACTAGAGAATTAAAAAAGTTTCAATGAAGAACAACATATTTTTATTATTTCTACAAATATTTACATTCAGTTATTCTTTCTCTTTGTAGTGTGTAATATATAATTACTAAAATTTAGATCAAATCGACGATGAATGGGCAAATTTATATCTTAATTTAAATATTTTTTATTTTTTATTCAAAATTTTGTCAAAATTTTATAAAAACGTATATACGCCACGTGAATTAAATATTTATTAACTGAAAGATGTGATTTTACTCGCACTACGTGCTCGTGAGCTCAACATCTTTTCGTGAATAAACATGTTTAATTCACTTGGTGTATAATATTTATTATTTATCACTTTTTGCACATTTACTTACTAATTTCAAGTAACTGAATATTTGTTACTAATTTATTGTTTTGATTATAATCCATTTGCATCTTAGTTTAATACAGTTAAATAAGTTTTTTGTTTAGTACTTACGTTTAATTTCTTAAATTTTCACTGTGTTTTGAATTTTTAGTTTGATTACAAGGTTCAGTATACAATATACAGGGTGTCCCAAAAACAATGGGACACCGATTAGTCATAGATTCCTTATGTCATAATAAATTGATTAAAGTCAACTTACCTTAGTACAAAGTCACTTCAGTAAGAAGTTATAGGGCCTTGAAGTTCAATTTTTTCTTCTTATTATGTTAATTTCTACAAATGTAGAGATATCGATTTGAATTTTGGTATACGTACTTACTATTATGTACTGCACTAATACGAAAAATTTTATAAACTAGACTTGACTGTAAGGGGCACTTTACCTATCTTTCTAAACTTTTTTTGCTCTAACTTTGTTATCTGTAATACTTTTTAAAATTTTAAATTATTATCTGAAAGAATTAAAAAACACAAAAATTATGTACTCTTAGTTCATAAGCGTAAGAGCAACCGTTTACCCTAAAATGCCGATCAAAGGTTTTTGGTTGTCATTAAGACGTGTAATTATCAAGTAGCCATGGTCACAAAAATAATGGGTAATGATTGTAATCTAGTAAACAACAACAAGAAATCAATTAATGACCTTGGTGACATCAGTTCCTTGTCTTTTGTGCTTACGAAAATATTACGACATAACGTTGAAACAATAAAGAAGCCGACCTGCGATTGATTAATAAAATAAGCCATGGTAGTAAAAAATCGCAGATCAACCCCCCTACAGTTTATACACCACGGCAGCTCTGAAAACTCTTTACTCACCGCGATGGCCCTAGCTAATTCAAATTTCGGCGGCCTTGGATCGTAGGTTCAAATCTTCAGCTGTGTGCCCTGGAATGTCTTCAAAAAAGGAAAGGAAATGGGCGCCAGAAATCAAAAGATTTCGAATAATAAGAAAATAAACTACAAGTGACTAGCGTTTAATTAGTAAGTAATAAAAAGTCTTGAAGTATCAGTAGCAAATTATCAGAATAATTAAAATGCAAATAATGTTATAACAAAATTGTGTACGTTAACTGAAGGTTGCGACACGCATAAAATTAAAAACCCCTTTCGGATTATTTTAATAACTTTAACAACAAATTATTCGTGGAATAAGCTTATCACAGTTATTTAATAAAACCTTCTGTTAGGCTATTGAAAATAAAAAAGCGTGACTGTACTTTTTACAGAAGGTCGAAATACATCAAAATAGCAACTTTAAATACTGAACATAATTAACTATAAGCATAAAAATTCAAAGGTAAAAAGCAAGAGCAAGTATGAAATTGAATATTACATGTTAATAATTGCGGAACGTGTGAATTTAAATTTCAAATAACTACGGGTTTAAAATGTATAAATGTAAAATCCAGGTATTGAAGATACGATATTTAATTCCGGAGTAGCACTAACTAACCTCGAAACATAAGCTGGACGTGAACGGCTACAACCCTTGTTAAAATTGCCGTGAATGCGCCGAAAATTGCTGCGAAGCATCCTCAAAAGGGCAGCAAATCCTCTGAACCCAGCAGGTGTCGAAAATGCGATACGGTTAGCGGCTTGGCCTCCGAGAAAAACTCGTGATTGAAACTGGTAATAAAGAGCTAAGAAAAAATGTAATTACTATGCGAATAACAAAACAGAAAAGCGCGATCGTACCTGATCATAATCAGCCCTAGGAAACACACTGCTCATTGAAATTGGTTGAGCGCACGTAATTTGACTTAATTAAAAACAAGCCTTAGCCGCGCCGATGACGGCGGGCTTAGGTTAAAACAGCAAGTGCCAGGTACGAACAATTCGTGCCCAAAAGAAGACTCGTACTCTGATAAGAGATAGCGCGGGTCGAGAGGGCATCGCGCAAACGAAAGGAACTTGATACAGCACAAAATACGCTGCTTTGGAAAATTTACGAATTCGAAATGTAAAGGATTTATAATTCAACTAAAAATATACAGGTTAGGCCTGAAATAATTGGATAACTGGCGAAACAATTAGGCGAAGCCAAAAAATTGTTTCAACGTAACTTTCAGCATTGGAGAATTCGTTATGTAGCGGCATCTTTTTAAAACATAAAAGAACAAATTCTTATGTCACTAATGTCATTAATTGATTTATCATTGTTTCTTACTAGATGACCATTGTTTTTGTGATCATGGGTACTTGATAATTACACGTCTTAATGACAACCAAAAACCTTTGATCGGCATTTTAAGGTAAACGGTTGCTTTTAGGCTTAAGAACTAGGAGTACATTATTTTTGTGCTTTTTAATTCTCTTTCAGATAACCTAAAATTTCAAAAAAGTTACAGATAATGAAGTTAGAAGTAAAAGAATTTCTCAAAGGTAGGTAAAGTGCTTCTTACAATCAAGTCACGAAACCCATGCCAAAATTCACCGGGTTAGCTGCAAGTAGCCTCCGCGCCGTCCGCCAAAATCCCTCCAGGTCGGCAGGTACAAATGCAGGGTGGCCTTAAAATCAAATAACTCACCTGCGATGGCCACCCTTCTGAAAGGTTTAAAACTTAATTCAAGCCGATATTCTTAAGGCTTGATCAACAAAGGAACATGTTTTGGCTTTACACTTCAATACAAGCGGCATTCGCCATTACTAGTTGAAGACCAAGGGTTTCAAATGTACATCAAATAAATAGGCTGACTTTGACAAAATTGGTATTTAATAATCCAAACACACACTGAATTCCCAGTTGATTACACAAACGGTACCCCCTAACTGAAAAATATAGGGATCCCAGCCAAAAAGGTTATCTTAACCACTAAGTTACAGTACAAGAAATTAGTACACAAAAGAAATAACAGGGATATTTTCCCAACTATACACAAATAATGAGGCGATATGAATTCGCAGGCGCAAAGTTCCTCAACATGCGACGCACACTAATATATTCGCGGCACTTTCGCGATACATTTAATAAGGGAAAGTACATATTTGAGTTTTCTACCTTTCTAGCCAAATCATGTTTGTTTTGCTTGAGCACAGGAGATGATAGGGCCGGACCTGATGGTTGCTTTGCGGAGAGGCTCGGAGCGGCAGCTAGGGTAGCAGTGCAGGCTTCCCCAGCGTAAGGGTTGTGCAGAGGTTCAGCCGGAACAGGGGGCTAGTGGCCAAATGGTGTTCGTAACCAAAACGAAAGCGGCGGCCAGCGGAGGACGAAGAATTACTCCAGGTTTAGGCACGACGTAAACGGGATTTGCAATCGCAAAACAAAACTTCTCACACTAACACGAGAAATCACTTAAGCTTCGTGAGGGCGTCTCAAACTTAATGTGCAACAGGTGCAAACTGCGTCTCCACACCTCCCGTGGGCAGAAGTCGACAAAAAAAGACGCCATGCCTATAATTACGTCGGCTAACACATCATCCCTAACGCGCGCCGCCAAAAACTTCAAATTACAACCAACTAGCTGCTATCAAGACTGGAGCAGAACTGACTTAAAAATCGAATTGCCGCGGAGCGTCCACAAAGAATTCGTTCCCTGCATCGGAAAAGCATCTCTTTCCTGCAACAGACCAGATTTTCTGTTTCACTATTACGCCACTAAATGAAATCTTGCCAGCGAACTCGGGAAGCCCCGGACCAAAAATCAAGAAACGGCTACGAATTACATCACCGCAACCGCGGCATATGGGACAATTCCAGAACACTTAAATGCTGCTTAAAGCAATTCCAGGGGGCTTGAATGTATAATACTGAGAACTCCAGAGCTAAAACTGTCGGACAACAAGATTGGGTTCTGAAACAGCGTTCCATCATCACGCGGGAAAAAAGGATTCCCCAAAACTTATTTCCCAAGAGCTTAAATTTATCGAGCAGCAAGAATGCATACTAAGAAATCGGGCACCTAAACTGTATTATCTGCAAAACGAAACAAAGAGTGAATTCATAAATACAATTCGGCGAATATAACTGAACTGTAGTGTTTATAATGAACTGCGCGGTTTCAAGAAAGCGCTTACGAAGAAATTTGCAGGTCGCAAGCATCTTAATAATGATAATAATATTATTTATTCCTGCAGTTTATCTGTATAGAGATATTTACACATGTCAATCTCGTCAATCCATTGGTCTACACAAAATTTATTTAAAAAAATTCACTTACATCATAGAGTGGGTTTTCGAGCAGTATTTGTTTAATCGTATTTTTGAATTTAGTTAAAGGCATGCTCCTGACGTTATACGGAATAGTATTAAAAAATTTGATTGCCCAATAATTAGGTCCGTTATGTGATTTGGACAGTCTATAAAAATCACTGTAAAAGTTATCTTTGTGCCTCGTATCATAGGTATGAGTACCACTATGGGATTCGAATTTTCCATAATTACTTTTGGCATAACATAGACATGTATAAATGTATAATGAAATATATCTAAGTATTCTGAATTCCCGATACAGTTATTTGCAGTCAGCAGTGGAAGATACTCCACCTATGATTCGGATGGCTTTTCTTTGTAGAGCAAATATTTTTTTGCTACACGGAGCATGACCTCAAACAATAATTACGTATAACATGTGAGACTGGCAAAGTGCAAAATATGCAGTTTTTAAAATTGTTGAAGATACAGATGCTGATAAGCTATGCAGAGCAAAAATGTTACTTACCAATTTATGGGCGATATAATTAACATGCACATCCCAATTTAATTTAGTATCAAAATGTACTTCTAAGAACTTACTTTCGTCAGAACAGTCATTATTAGGTACTGGTCGCAGGGTAAATACTCTGTTGTGAGTTTTATCTCTGTTCAACGTGAGATGATTAGATAAGAACCATGTGTCAGCCCTATTGAGGGTGCCATTGCATTTATCTACTGCAACATCATAGTTTGAGTGCAAAACAGTGAGGGTGGTATCATCAGCAAAGAGGATAGACAATGATCCATTTAAAAAATAGGGTAAGGCGTTGATGTAGATCAAGAAAAGCAGAGGCCCTAAGATGGGCTCCACAGTTAATTTGGAGTTTATTCGATATTAAATTACCGACCCTTACTGCTTGACACCGATTCGTGAGGTATGACCGAACCATTTTTAAACTCAACTCATCAAGGTTATACTTTTTTAGTTTATCCAACAGGACGTCATAATTGACGCAATCAAACGTCTTACTGAGGTTGCAAAAGGCTGTAACAGAGTATTCACCCCGCTCAAAACACCCAATTGTGTTACTAACAAAATTAACAAGTGCACTGGAAGTGCTCCTATTAGTCCTAAATCCATATTGATTATCATTGAAAAGAAAATTAGACTCGAAATAATGTCTTATTTGCTTCTCAATAATTTTTTCCAGTATTTTAGAAAATATAGGAAGAATTGAGATTGGTCTATAGTTAGACATAACATTATCTTCTCCCATCTTATAAATTGGTAGTACTAATGCCACCTTCAAACAGTCAAGAAATTTCCCTGAGCTTAGACACTCATTTAGTAATCTAGTTAAAGGGGCCACAAAATGGTTAATATTTCTTTTCAGCAGATACACGTTGAATCCGTAAATATCTTTGGTTCTACTATTAGATAATGATGCTATGGCATTTCTGACTTCGTTGAAAGTGGTTTCAGATAAGGAAAATTTGAGAGTAACTGGTGTATTAAAATAAAATAAAAATAAAATAAGGATAAAGGGTCTCCCGTTTGATTATTATTCTGCAATAGCAAGTTATCAGGGACGTCTCTAAAATAACGATTCCATTCATCAGGCATTAATAATATTCCAAATTTTTTTTAGACTTATTGCAAGAGTTTGATATTACCTTGTCGTTGGCACTAACTTTAAATTTTTTTTGCGCCAGGCGATATATACTGCGATAACGATTATAAGCTAGTCGCGTGTCATGTGTGCCAATCATGGTATACAGCTCTTGTAGGAGATTAAGATGATTACTCATCAATTTTAATTCTGGTGTAAACCAAGCAATACTAGCATCTTGATTTCTAGTTGTGATCTGTTTAATAGGGAAACATTTATTTAGAATTGTCGCGATTCTGTTAATACATTTTGTCACAAATAAACAGGTCGCTATATAAGTAAGTAAAATCAACCTGTTCAAGGGCCTGGTAGAAAGATAAACACCCTTTTTCAGTGATAGGCCTAAAACTGTTTACATCAGGGCTTCCAGACATGTGACTGCTGGATAACATACAAGTTAGTATCTATGCCCTGTGATCGGATACGAAATTATTAGCAGTTTTACTGGACAACATCTTAATATTCGTCCAAATAAATTCAATTGCAAATTCGGTGCACAGTGCCGTACTTAAGAAAATTAGCGAAGCGAAAGAAATTAAAATGACATTACAAGTATTTGTATTATCTCTTTATTTTGAAATGCCTCTTATATGTTTAGCATAAATAATAACTTCTACAATACAGACCTGCAAACAAAAATCATCAGCAAATTGTTAATAATATATTTTACATTAGTACATATAAGATCGATGTCTAAAAATTTTATGACGTTTCTGTTCAATTAGATAACAATCATGTTTAAATAAACGTACTTAAAATAAAGCAATATCTTATTTAATGTCAATGGTTCAGTAATTTTAGCTCTTATTAAGTATAATAGTTAACACATTGACAGTTTTAATAGGTTTTTGATATAACTAGTGTTTTTTTCTTTGTAACCAACTACCTACGCTGTTACAAAAATGCAAATGCAAAGCCTGCTCTGAATCATACATTAAAAAAACAGACTATACCTACCTTAATTTTCCTAACTTCACGAGTGCTACTTAACGTTTGTCATTATGTGCTGTCTTGTTTTGCTTTATTTTTGTATAGGAATCAGTTCTTTTTAATTTTGCAATTCATTCTGATTTAAATTTAAAATATTTTCACATTAATTGCCGTTCATTAGTCAATATTTTTTCTGATTTTAGAAAGCATGTTCTTAATAATTCATTCGATATGCTGGCTGTTTACGGAACCTGGGTAAGTAATGTTATTAAGAACAAATATGTTTTTGTACTTAGATTTAATATAATATGGAGGGATTGACAGGCCTGAGGTGGGGAGTCAGGGTTGTTTGGAAAATTCCAGTTTGGAGAAAACCACATGGATTTTTTCGGTTTTTTCCACCTCAGAAAAATCCACTTAGAAATGTCCACTGGAGAAAACCATTTCGGAAAAAAGACCTTTCATCTTTTTCTAAAACTTTTTTGGGAAAAACCCGTCTTTTTCCAACTATCCACCTCGGTATGTAATATACTATTCTATACCCGCACTACTTGGAGGGCAAGAATGTAATTTTATCAATAAAGTGCACATAATAAACAAAGTTTCGTTATCAGTCTTACTTCTTATACATTTCCACCACTTTTCGGCATACATGGTTTCCATGACATTCTCTTGAAACATAATTTTCGGAAAACTATCATAGTCTTTTTTGCACTACTAGTCTCAGAACGCACCGTTGTTGGCCTATCTTTAGGTCGTGAAGTTGTTTTTCTCCACCATGGGAGAGAAAGTAAAATAAACAGTTTTCACCGTTGTAACTAATAAATTGCTAAGTTACCAAATATGACTATTTTAATTTTGACGTTTTAAAGAGGTGTATTGTCAGGTTGACAGTTAAAATATTTTCGAAATTTGTTGGGAATTTAGGTATTAAGCCGTTTGGTAGTGCAAAAAATAGTATATACACCACGGTAGCGAATCGTCTTATAACCTTAGAGCGCGAAGCGCTCAGTATCTAATATGCGCACTTCGCTACCTTGATGATTTGATATGTTAAAAAATAAGGTAAAAATGAAGGATATTTTTGATTTAACCTTTGGGTGACTTTTTCCTCATATTCTGTAGGAAAGTTTTTGTTTAAAAATTTTGGATTAGTGAGATAAGCCAGGTGATGAAATGGCTGTAACGGTTTTTCCATTTGTTTCTTAATGGCATCTTCATAAATTTCCAGCTTACGATTATTTTTTTAAGACAACCATGCCTCAGTTGCTCTAGATAAATTAATGTAATCACTTTGTAATATAGTAAGAGTTTTACCAACAACATCCAGCTGTTCTTTCAAATCTAATGCACATTTGTATATCTCGTCTATTTTCATGCGAATTGTGACATCAGCGTCGTCACTGTTTTCTTTTATTATTTGTCTATACATCTAGTAGTTTGCCATAAACGTATCTAAGCAACTCAATTTAAGAATTGGTTTCATTTGGAATTTGTGGCATTTTACAACCCTTTTCCTTCAACAAATCATGAGGGCGGTGGTGATTTCTAAAAGGGTGCTAATAAAACGTTTAGTATTTAATCCAGTTTTATTCAGTAATCAACTAATTTCTGCAAAGTATAAAAACCCGAATGGTTAGTAAAATATTGCAAATTGCACAACAAAAAATTAAAAATGGCCGGTAAAATATGCACGGTATTTTATTATATTTCGTACAGTTTAAAACGCATATTAAACAAATAGAAGATGCACAGTAATTTGTTTTAATTTGCACAGTAAAAATAATAAACGTTCAGTAACAGCGACTTCCTTTACCGGCTGGATATTTGAGGCTAGGTTTTGGGTTGGGTAATAATAAAGTGGGCTAAACAGCAGAAAATATAATTCTAGAAAATGAGACAGACGGTACAAGTAATAACAATAATAGCTACATTATTTCTGCTGGTTATGCGACTCATCTAGAAGAATTTGGTGCGACAAAAAAGGATGTTCTCTGAATGTCATTTTTTGGCAGTGGTCTATTATGATATGTTTTTCGGACTTTTTCCACTGTCTAGGGTGTAAATCACACAACGTTTCGGGAGTTTTGATCTACTCCCGTCATCAGTTGTTCCTGGTTAGTCCTGAGAAGGAATGATATTGTACGTTTTTCAACGTAAATTTGTGCCTCCCCCGGGGTTTGAACCCGGGACCGCTGATCGCTGTGATTACTACTCTGCCATTCTAACCACTAGGCCACCAGGGCGCCCTAGAAAAAGTCCGAAAAACATATCAAAAAAGGATGGCCTAGATTTCTCTTCATTTGATGAGCTTAAATCTGTGATGTTCAAAATTTGGAGAAGAGTTTTGCCCAAAGATAAAAATTAATGGCTTGATAGCCATTATGACTGTCCAGCATTCCTAAAAAAATTATGTGCAAACACATCGTTGTAGTAGCAATAAGACTGAATACAGTAAGCCAACCTCCAAAAGCAAAAACCATGCCAATAGGATAAAAACGACGCAGAGGTTGTCCAACGAAAATTAAGAGAGCTTTGCTGCTCTAATAATATATGTTATATATTTACGTACTAGCGGAAAATATTTAAATTTTTATTTTTGTATTTTAAGAGAGTATTTTATTTTTGTTACTTTTTTATACAAATTAATATACAAGCTTGTATCGTATTTGTCGTTTCTTCATCTTTTGATAATGACTTCATTGGAAGTATATATACAGTGTGTCTCGCAGAGTATCAGACATAGGGCAATTAACATTTGAAATTAATTTGACGTTTGTCATTTTTGACCAATCAAGTACCGCGATAACTACACAGCAATAGTTGATCGCCCAATAATTTTCCAATGTTAATTTGGCTATGTCTGATAGTTGGTAAGAAACACTGTAGACATTCTATGCAATCCAGGTTATCTGCAGTAACATTCTGGCGAGTGTTTTGATAAATACCTAGGTAATAATAAATATATAAATAATATTCCTTTCAATATATTCCGGTGGCCATTTATTTTATGTATCATATATTATTTTTACTGAATATATTTTATTTTACTAAACATTTTTTTATATTGCGGCCTCTTTATTTTATTTACTAGAAATAAGGTTTTTTTACTGAACAAAATTACTTGGTTTTAATATAATAACGCGCATTTAATGTGTTGCCTTGCTTTATTCAAAATTAAACTTCGTACTGTCGCTTTGATTTTTGGAACAAAACATTTATTGTTTGTACTAGACACTCTGTATTTTTCCTGAACATCTATAATATTTACTGAAGATTTATTATTTTACTGGGCGCTTATTGGTTTCTTACTGATTGTCTACTATTTTTACCAAAAGATTATTATTTTACTAAACATCTATTATTTTACTAAACATTTATGATTGTTACTGAACGTTTAACATTTTTACTGTGCATTTATTATTTTTACTGAACTTTTATTATCTTGCATAACATATATTATTTTTACTTGACGCTTATTATTCCTACTGAGCAAATATATTTGATGTTTTAATAAAATACTGTGCGTTTAATTTGTTGCCTTTCTAAAATGCTTGTGAATGTCAACGATGTGCTTTAACACCGTATTTGGAGTTACTTCTTTTTCCAGAAAATGTAACTATTGGGCTGAGCAATCATATGCGAGAATATATGGATAGTATTCTTCTATTGTATTTCGCATAGCCTTCATTTTTTCTCGTTATCGGTGCATGTAGCAAACATAGTTTTGTTGTATTTATTTTTAATATTTTCTATGCTTTCACATGCAATTGTTGCACCATATTCAGCTGTTTTTTTTCAGATCCACATTCTTTAGACTCGATTAGGTCGCATTTCCCTAGTGAAAAACAATAAAAAAACTTCAGCATCTTTATTTCTATTCTATTAGCTATCAAACTACTACTAACAGTGCCTTATTAGTCATTTTGTAATTAAAACATGCATTTTTTTATAACTACTGTTGCACTAATTTACCTGTATGAATCGTTTCTTAAATTAGACCAACCATCTTGTAATAAAGTAATCGCCCTGTCAGTCTAAAACAGAAGGAGACGTCTATACCGAGAAACTACCCATCTTCAGAGGCGTACGACACTATGTCGCCGAAGCTGTTCACCCTAGCATTGCAAAATATTTTCAAAGAATTAGAATGGGACAAAAAAGGAATCAACATCGATGCAAAATTTTTAAATCACCCCCGTTTTGCCGACGACATAGTCTTAATAAGCACAGAGTCGATGAATTACAACAAATGTTAGAAGAACTTAACACAGCCGCGAAGAAAGTGGGTCTCAAAATGAACCAGAACAAAACGAAGATAATGTCCAACAACAACTACAAACCGTACATCAGGAACCAACAGAAACAGTGAGGAATACATATATTTAGGACA
Organism: Agriotes lineatus; assembly: GCA_940337035.1. NCBI lineage: Eukaryota > Metazoa > Arthropoda > Insecta > Coleoptera > Elateridae > Agriotes > Agriotes lineatus. Next base: position 86,400 of record CALNHX010003769.1, on the reverse strand, counting down.
CGCAATAAAATTAGGAAAACAGAACCAAACAGTAGAAGTTTCAAGAATAATTAGACAGAGATGGGCGGTATTTGGTAGACTGGGATATGTCCTCAAAAACAAAGACATACCGAAATGGCTAAAGAGAAAAGTGCTAGACATGTGTGTGCTGCCATTGCTAACCTACGGAATAGAAACAATGACACTCACAAAGAAAAGTTCAGAGAAATTAAGAACGACACAAAGAGCAATGGAGAGCGCCATGCTGGAAATTAGCCTGAGAAAAAGTAAAAGAAACACCGAAATAAGAGAACGCACTAAAGTAATCGATGTAACGGAGAGAGCAGCTAAACTGAAGTGGAGCTGGGTAGGTCACGTCTCAAGAGAATCTCCAGACGAGTGATCCAACCGAATCATCCAGTGGCGCCCTCGACTAACTAAGCGTAGCGTCGGCAGACCCCAGAAAATATGGTTGGATGACGTAAAGGCAATAGCAGGAAAAGACTGGCACCATAAAGCACAGAATAGAACAACATGGAAGGCATTAGCAGAGGCCTATGTCCAACAATGGACCGTGGAAGGCTGAAAATGATGTCAGTGTCACGTTCTTCTTGCATCGCCTCAATAAAATTTCTCATCATGTTTGCATGAACGGTATTCAAAAGTTTTCCAGGCAGGTCCATCCTACTCTGGAATTTATATCCTGGACGTACAGCTTCAAATAGTGCTTTGTACTGTTTTGGATTCCACTTGTCTGAATGCTGTATTTGATCAATATTCTGCTATCTTTATGTCAATATCTCGTTTTTGCGTACTTGAAGTACTCTGTTATTGTATTGGCTAAACTTTGCTGCACAGATTTTTCGTGTTGGTGTTATTAATTGTTTACTTCTACAATCATTATCTTTTTCAATAATGCTTGATTTGCAATGGCTACTAGTAGCCCTCCTATGAGGGGTAGGACTAGGGTTGTGGGTGTTGGGTGTCACCATTACGAAAGAATCCATAGATGCTTGAGAACAGGATGTAGATGGACTATTAACAGTATTTATAAACATAGTTCACTACTTTCTTCAGCTGCTGATTTGTTTTCTGTAGTACCACGCGCATATTTTGAAAGTGGCACACCGTCCTCAAACTCCTCATAGTCGCAGTTGGAATCTGCCTTCTGATCGATAACCTTAGAATTTTTTTGCGATCACGGAAGTCATCTTTTTTAAACGAAAAATCGTAAAGGAAAGAATACTTTATGACATTTCATTAGGAAATGTACTACATTTCTTCATTCAAAATCGATAAGAAATGTGGTACTTTTATCATTAGCAACCCGTTTATGCCTAGCAACGGCGATTCGTTTTACGTTTGGCAATACTGAAGTGTGTTGTTGGTGACACTGTAAGTCTATGTCAAATTCGAGGTTAGTAGGTTAGGTTTTGCGTCAGTTTTGACACAGATTGACGCAAAACCTAACCTGCTAACCTCGAATTTGACATAAGCTTACAGTGTCACCAACAACACACTTCAGTACTGCCAAACGCATAACATCAACTGGAGCTGCTTATTGTGCTTTAGTAGAGTTCCTATATAGATAAGAGTTGAGACAACGCAACTGTCAACGGCCATTTTTGTTTCGAAAATAAATGATAGCATACAAGGCCAGATTTGTCTTTCTTAGTATGTGTCACCTATGAATTTAATTATTTGTCACTTTGACAATGTCAAAAAATGGTAAATTTAATGCGTTTATGAAAACACCGTTAGGTATCTACTACGGATCCTATAACATAAGTAGTAGTAGGAGAGCTGGTGACATTTTTTAGTGATCATTTAGTTAAGACCTATTTTTTGAGAGAATGTTGCTGGAGGCATGTATAAGTGTCATCTGTAAGGATTCTCCTAGCTAGCGGTCTCGGAGGGAGGCAGAACACCCCCAATTTGCACTGTCAGTATATGTCAAATTCGAGGTGAGCCGGTTAGGTTTTGTGTCAAAACTGATGGAAAACCTAACCTGCTAATCTCGAATTTGACATAACTTACACTAAAAAAGTCCATAAGGGGCGGCTCTGGAAATTGAAACGTATGAATAATAGGTTGGTGGCACTGTAAGTCTTTGTCAAATTCGAGGTTAGCAACCAGCTCACCTCGAATTTGACATATACTGACAGTGCAAATTGGGGGTGTTCTGCCTCCCTCCGATACCGCTATCAAGGAGAATCCTTACAGATGACACTTAAACATGCTTCCAGCAACATTCTCTCAAAAAATAGGCCTTAACTAAATGATCACCAAAAAATGTCACCAGCTGTTAGACTATAATCTTTGATAAAGAGTTGAGACAACGTAAACGAAGTAGGTACAGCACTGGATTTTAGTTTTCGTTTGCCAATTCTCATCAAAGTGGATTTCACATACTCTGGTTCTGCTTGTTCAGTTTATTCTGCTTATATCTTTGAGCTATTCTGCTATTTGCTTCTCGTTTTGGGGAACTTGTGTCAATAGACATAGAGCCTCGTTCGAATCTACTTTTGAAGCCAAAAATGCAACAGCCCCTCCATTTCAAAAACTGTAGAAAAATAATTATTTAGGTAACTAATCTTTAAGTAAATTCCATGTATTTATCTACATATCTTTGTGGTAGTCGGCTGCAGCAGCTTTTATATTTTTTGCTGACTAAAGTGGTGCTCCAGGAACCAACCATTTTCAGATCCCGCATGGAGAACCATACCCCTTTTTCCTGTTAAAGCTGTCCGATTTGATCTATTTATGTTCTTTAACTACACCAATCTTGTTTTGGTATCTTTTGGAAAACTTTTCAATATGAATCGTGGTTCCGATCGATGTTTGCATCCAAAAATACAGCAACCCGTCATCTTACACACACCTATTTGATAAAGGCTTGATGGTAATGATTTTTCTTGGAACATAAAATACGCCTACATACCGTTTTTCAAATAGTTCTTCAAGTAAGAAAAATCTTATTATGGTCTGTTCATCTGACATCTGCGCTGTCACTTGTCAAAATTTAAAAAAAAATCAGTGAGTGTACCTGAAGAAAAAACTTGCCGTCAGACTGTACAGCTAAATTAGTTACTAGTGTCAAGGAAAACTCATTGAGGTTAGGTAAGATATATGTGAAGCTTACAATAATTGCATTATGAAATGGTTGCTTTTTAGTTATCAGAAATATCTACTTAAAGTAAAATTAATTATTGATAAAAATCAGATTGATGTAATTAACGTAAGTTTTTAAACTTATCTATTTAAAAATAGAATTTAATATTCTAATATAAATACGTTGGTAAACAAACAATATAACAAAAATTCTTTTATTCAGAATCAGATATTGGTAAATCTGAATTATCTGATTCTTCTGTTAAGGAAATAACAAGAGGTGGAACACTCTGATCAGGCAAATCTCCCATATATTTTTTCCAATCTTGTAAAATTAATTTTTCACAGTGAACAACACTGTTATTCCACATTTCAGCTGTTAATTTGGATAAACCTTCCTTCCACACACTTTTGGTTCGCGTACATCCTTTTAGATCTGATACTGTTTCTGTTTTTAAGATATTCTTATTGTAATAATTTTTAGCAAATCCCCATACCAGCTCTATGGCATTATATTGACAGTGATACGCAGGAAGTCTTAAGACTTCATATCCGTGTAATTTTAATAACTCATCAATAACATAAGTCGTTTTAGTATCATTAATTAAAGGCTTAATTATGTCCCATAATTGTTTTTAAGCATATTGTCATCAAACTGCACTTTATGTTTTATCAACCAGTCTTTGTAAGACTGCTTTGAAGAATTAGAATTTGGGGGTTTCTCTAGTTTTACTGTATGATATGAGGCGTTGTCCATTATCACAATACACTTTTTTTGTAATTGATCCATACCTGGAATAAGTTGCTCTTGAACCCATTTTTTAAATACTTCACCATTCATTGTATGATGGTAATCACGATGTTCTATTTTTGTATCCAAAAGCAAGCTACAACTTTCTAAAAAACCGTATTTGCATCCTGCATGCAACACAGTAAATCGTCGTCCTTCACTTTTAATGCGTTTTGGATGAGCTTTTTCGTCATTATCATGTGTCCAAGTTCGAATCTGGGAACCGTTTTGGTATATCCAGGTTTCATCAATAAAAACAAACACAATTTCTTCAGATGCCTGCATATATTCAATATATTTCCGTAAAAATTTCACTCACGCCACTTGAACATGTGAGCTTTCACATATTTTTTTATTGTCGCATTTTTTATAGCGAAATCCCATGGATTTGATAATTTTATATAAAGTTGTCTTACATTCAGTATATTCCAAGTGATTCACAGCGTAGTTGTATAAATCTTTTATTGTAAAATTCTGATTTTTTTCATGAAAGGAGTGAATTTTGTTTGCAATTTCAGTTTTTAAGAAATGCATATAAAAATCATCGATTTGGTTTTGCGTTTTAGCACCACCTTTATTTGAACTCGTTGTTGTCAAACCCTTTTCATAATTATCAATAATAGTACGAACCTGAGATTCACTAATCTAAAATACCTTAAGTTAATTAAATATAAACACCTTCTATTGACAAAACCACATATTAGCAAAAAGATTTTGGCAGCTCTTCTTCCAATTTCAGTTTTAGTTAAATATGGAAAGAAACCTTTTTGTTCATTGCAGTAATTTATAACAGCTTGTTTTTCGCGAGCAGTTAACAAAGCCTTTGTACGTTTACCCTCCATTTCAGTAGTTTAAGTTTTATCATGTAATCCTACATGAAATATGACATTTGTGTGAAACAAAATTTTTGTTTTAAAAATCACAAGTGCAGTGTAGCCAAGTTAATAAATTTAAGAGCAACAGGACCTTTTTTACCACCAACAGAATGTCAATCTGACAGCGCAGATGTCAGATGAACAGACTATACTCAGTTATCGAATTTTATGGCATTAAAACCGTCAGTGTCACGGTACTGTTTCCATGGTATCGTTTAAATTTACCTCGGTTTTTAGTGCTACTTATTGCGTATGCGCAGTGGATCACAGCCATTCAGCATCTATTCCCGAGTTGGCTCAACTCGTATAATATTTAAGAACTCTATGCTTTAGTACATAGGAATGAGTTATGCTCATCTTGGTTATGTTTCGACAGTCAGCCTCACTTGTATGTAAAAATTTCATATTTTACATTTCTTATGAAATGCGATAAAATAGTATACTCAACACGTTAGAAAAGTGGTTTTTCTCAAATTGTAGAGTAATATACTATTTTTTAACTATTTTATTGAAATTGTGAATTGTCAATCCCAAATTCCTTTTCGACTAAATTTCGAGTTACAAGAGATAACTGTGCAAAAAAATTACGTACACAACACGATTTAAAGTCCCGTTTTTTCATAAACTTGCTGCTTAGCAAATTCATGAAAAAAGTATGACTTTGAAAACTAGTTGTACAAATAACTATTTATTATCTTCTTTGTTCTCATCCTCAGCTTCAGCTTCAGCAATTCCATCAGTTTCAGAATCAGAAGATAAAACCCTTTTCTTTACTTTTATTTTGGAACTTAGAGCACCGTAAAAGGTGATTTTTTACTCTCAATCTTATTGCTAACTTGTGCGGAACAATATTTGCAATGAAATGTAACTGTTCCATTTGCACTTATTTGTTTCATGACCTTCCAGTCTGAACGTAATTTTCGACCCCCACCATTGTTGGTTCTTATTTTCTATCCATATCGACCAGATCTCAACCCCTGCATCTAATAATAGGTGTTTCAGATATAGCGCCGAATTTGAAAATGCAATAAAACAAATATATTTTAATGAAAATTGAAAATTTTTATTATTATCGTATTCAGACACATCACCGATTTATGTATGAAAAATAACATCCGGCATATGGCCTCCCACGATAACGCGGCATTGAATTATGCTGTCGTTGAAGTTTAGGATAACCCGCTTACAAGCGTCCTGCTGGATGTCGTTGATTACTCTTCGGATCTCTGCCTTTAATTCCGGAATCGTTTGGGGATTGTTTATGTAGACTTTTGATTTAACAAACCCCCACAAAAAGAAATCGCATGGCGTAAGTTTGCAGGATCTGGCAGGCCATTCCCGGTCGCCACGCAAAGAGATTATGCGTTCAGGAATTTTTTCGTGAAATAAAGTGTAATCGTATGGCGGGAGGTGTGACAAGTCGCTATCACACAAGTAATCGAAATGATGATAGATTACGAAAATGTTAAAACCGTGGCTACCAACCGTCCCGGAAAAAAATGCCGCCAAATTCAAATTCGGCGCTATATCTGAAACACCCTTTAAAAAAAAAACTGCTTAAGCCTCTCCTTCACATTAATGAATATTTACGTTGTGTACTGTATTTCAAAAATCAACGCACATATTTGTATTTTGTGGCCCAAATTTGATTCATTTATATTATTTTCCACATGTTTATAATCTGCATTAAATTCGACGCACACACACAAATTTGTGTCAAATACAAAGCACAACGTATAATATTTTTAATATAAACCCCCTTTATTAATTACATCGTCAGTATTTTATCTTACCACTGACACTATGTATTTATAATTTTGCAAGGTAGGAAAATGTATAAAACCTAACCTAGAGCTTAAATACGCGATATAACAAATTATACTTTTTTTATATAACTTACCATTTTGTTACTGCGGTTAACGATAACGAACCGTAAACTCACAGAATAAGCTATAATCATAAACTAAAACAGATCTTTTTTCACTTGTTGTAAAACTCACAATGATTTTTAAATAATAAACTTGAAAGGCAGTGTGACAGTGTGTCATAGTATCCCTCAATCTTCCTCTTAGAACAGCTGTGATTTAATAAGGAAAACATAGCTTTGTTGTATTGGCATTACTGCGGCGGGAAATTTAAATAACACAAAAAGTCAGAAGTTTACAAAAACCAAGAAAAACCTCAAAAAACCATTTTGCTGTCTTTTTATAAAAAAGTGGGTTTTTGAGCTACCCTGGGAAAAGTGACATTTTATCTCACATCATCATTACATTGTACTGTCATTGACACTTCTACCCATACTGAACAACTATGGTAGACTATTCAACTCTGTAACATATAAGCCAATCATATTGCAAACATTTGCTTTTTTTCAACCAATAGGAACAGTATATCACTGAATATTGGGCACGGTGCAAAATATTCAAAAAACAATGTACCTACTTAAAAACTAATTAGCCTTGTTGCGTAATAGCAACGATATTATGCCCTTAGTGATGTTGTTAGGTTACGTAAAAATAAACATCAACAACCTGTGTAAACAAAGTTTGGATTCCGTTAAAAATTTTAAAATGTTGGGTTTTGGAAGTATTATGCTGAATTTAATTGAGAATGAATAATTATATTAATTGTTGGATTTTTTTTTGTTCAATAAAGTTAATCGTTCTGTACTAATATTATTAAATAGCCGTCCCAAATACCACTCGAAGTGGATATATTTTTGACAAATATTTTGTCATTTCCATAGAAGTTATTGCAAATTTCACTCAACAAAATTACATTTAAATGTCACTCGTCTTCGACTCGTGACATTTTTATATGATTTTGTTTCGTGAAATTTAAACTCAATAGTTGGCATGGAAAGGGCAATATATCCACTACTTTTTCAACCAATAAGAACAGTATATCACTGAATATTGGGTACCATGCAAAATATCCAATAGACAATGTACCTACTCAAAACCTAAGTAGCTTTGTTGGAAAAATATCGCTTAGCAACAATGTTCTGCTTTGTGATGTCGTTAGGTTACGTAAAAATAAACATGAACAAACTGTGTAAACAAAGATTGGTTGCGTTAAAAATGTTGGGTTTTCGAAGTATTCCGCTGAATTTAATTGAGAATGAATAATTAAAGTAATTGTTGGATTATTTTTTAATGAAGTTAGTCGTTATGTATTAATATTGTTAAATAGTCGTCCCAAATACCACTCGAAGTTGATATATTTTATAAAAATATTTTGCCATTTCCATAGAAAATAATAAATTTCACTCACCAAAATCACGTTTAAATGATATGATTTTATTTCGTAAAATTTAAGCGCAATAATTTACATGGAAACGGCAAAATATTTGTCAAAAATATATCAACTAATTCTGGTATTACCTTTGAGTATTCCATTCCAGGGTCGTCGATATGCATTTGAAGTAGTGTACAATCCATATTAAAAATGTTATCCTGATTTTATAAATGTTTCAGAGTCAACTTTGTCTGTGATATTGCCAGATGCTGAAGCTGTCTGCTGCTTTGGTGCTTTTAACATAAAATTACTTAATTTTAACACACTGCAGCCTTTGCTTGTATTGTGGCCTTTTTGAAACTTTTGGATCTTCCCAGTTAATTACCGAATCGACTCGTATAACAGAAACCTCTAGTACACTTATTGATTTTATATTAACGTCTAAAATGAAATCGTAATTTCCTCTTCTGTTTTATCAGTAAATTTTGATCATTATTCGGTATGTTGTAGTAGCAATTTTCCAAACTTAAAAAAAACAATCCAATTATTAAAACATGTAGAAGTTTCCAAAATTTTTATTATATTGAATATCATTATGCTTTGCGTTCTATTCCACGAAATCATATTTAATATAAATAATATAGCTGACAAAGTCAAGTTTTTTAATGAAAATATACTAACTGTATTAAATGTCTCTGCTCGGATTACTAAAGCATGGCTAACTAATACACTTCAACACGTGATGTGTTAAAAGATCACGCTTTACATAAATTCAGAAAATCTAAAAATCCTAATCATTTTAATTTTTATAAGCAACTGCGGAATCAAGTTGTAAGTGCCGTTAGAAGAGCCAAAAAATATAATATCATTCTTTATTTACTGATAACACACGATTGTTTTGGAAAAACTTAAACGAACTCAATATTTCGAAAAAAATCGGTTCCAGCAGACTTACCTCCTGAATTATGTGATAGTGATAAACTAAATAACTATTTTGTTGATTCTATACCTGAACTTTCGACGAATTGTGATAATATTTGTACTTTTTATTCGACTAATGTTAAAAATTCTATTAATTCATATTTTGTTTTTAAATCTGTAAATGAATTTATCTTCATCCGTGTTGTTATAGCGTCTTAACCAAATTAATTTTAGTATCGTTAAGAGCTTCATTACCGCACTGAGTGCGGTAATGGACAGATATTACCGCACTCAGTGCGGTAATGAATATTACCGCACTCTTTTTATACAGTGAACCAGAGTTTATTGATGAAGATAAAATATTGAACAATACACGTTTGCTTATGGCACACAACGAAACTCGTTTGATTGCCGCAAAACTCGGCTCACCGCCTCGTTTTGGCAATCAAACTCGTTTCGTTAAGATGCTCATAATCAAACTTGTATCGTTAATATCTATTAAAGTACTAAAAATTATACCTTCCATTAAAACTAACGCGATTGGTCATAACAGTATATGTATTAATCTTATAAATTTTCTGTCGCTTTTCTCTTACCAATCACAACTCATCTCGTTAATTATTATTATATAACTCTGATTTTCCTAAAGCCCGGAAATATGCTATTATTAAGCCTATCCCAAAAATAAATAGTCCCAAAACTCTTAAAGATTTGCGGCCAATAAGTATTTTGCCAGCAATGTCAAAAATTATCGGAACAATTATGGAACAACAACTCTGTGAACATATAAATTTAAATAAGATACTACCTATTACACAGTCGGGTTTCAGAAAGGGACATAACAGCGCCACGGCTCTATTAATAATTCTCCATGATTTGGCTTCTTCTACTGATGCTGGTAAACTTACTTTGCTTATTCAATTAGACTATTCAGAAGCTTTCGGTGCAATTGAGTATAAAATGTTGCTATAGATTTTACACTACATTGCTTTATAACCCGATGCAGTTTCCTTACTATCGAATTATGTATGTGGGCGGTAACAACCTGTCAAAGTTGGCAACAGTATATCAAACTTTATTAGTAATAATAGAGGAGTGCCACAAGGCTTAATTCTTGGGCCACTTCTGTGTACGATCTACGTTTCTCATTTTCCTTCTGCGATTGCTTCTTGTAATTCTCTTTTATATACATACACAAATTTATTTTTGTTTTCAAGCTGCAAACAGAAACTTGGTAAATACGTATTATTAAAGATTTGGAAAATCTCTGTCATTTCCCAACAGTATTCTTTAAAGCTTAATGCTGATAAATCGCCTGTAATATATTTTAAGAAGGAAAAAAATATTGAGTGTGCAAAACGTTATCTACCAGTCAAAATTATAGATAACTTATTACCATTTGTTTAAAATAAAAATTTGGGATTAATTTTGGAGTACTCGCTACGTTTTAAGCAAAATGTCTCTAAAAGCTCACAGTAAAATTTCATATTGTAATTTCAGATCTATATACCAAAAGCGACATGTTTTAAGTACTTGGGTGAAGGCTACTTTATGCCGTAGTTTGGTTTGATCACAAATGGACTATTGTAACGTGGTATACGATTTCTGTCTTGATTATCAGGATAAACTTAGGTTTCAGAAATTACAGAATGCCTGTTTGCGACTTCTCTATGGTATACATAATTATTACAGGATAACTTATAAACTGAAAGACGTTGGTGATTAAATAGTGATTAAATATGATTAATAGGTGACTCTTTCATCGCTCCATTTTATATTTTGCTATTTAAAACTCCACCTTACTTATGTAACAAAATCTGCTTTCATACAGATGTGCATAATTTGGATTCGAGGTTTAGGGGTAATATCACTGTTCCACTGAATTTGGAAATTGACGGTGTTCTCCGAATGATGTCATTTTTTTACAGTGGTATATTATGATATGTTTTATAGGACTTTTTCCACTGACAGTGGAAAAAGTCCGATAAAACATCGAAATTGACGGTATCTATACAACATTGCAAAATTGTTTGGTGACTTGCCTGTAAACCTCAAAGTACAAACAATACAATTCATTCAAAACAAATTTAAAATGTTCTTTGTCTAGAGCGAATGCAATGCTTGACTATATTTTTAGTATTGCTTGTTTTTTTCTCTTTGCAATGCACTGTTAGGTGGAAGAGCAGCTCACTGATTTTTCTTTGAGCCCAATCTCGCCCTCTACTTATATATTTCTTTCTGTTTTTGGTATATAAGCATGAATATAAATAATTCACGTTCATTGTGCAAAAAAGACATTATTATTATTAAACCGCTGTCTCCCAACGCCAGAGATGTGGTAAATATTAATATATAATAGATGCAAGCATGCCACTGCAACTGTGTTACTACATGTATGATATAAGCACAAACACACTTTTAACAAGCTGTCTCTTTTTATGCACCTAAAATTCGTGGTGGTCCACAGTCTCTCTCTTTCTAAGAGGTACCTAATGTTTTCTGGCTTTTACTGTGTTCAATACTTCTGTCTTCTTTTGAATTCTTCGGAGAATTTCAACGTTTGTAATGTGTTCTGTCCAGGAAACTCTCAAGATCCTACGATACAGCCACATCTCAAAGGCTTCTAATTTTTTACTTGTGGCCTCTGTCAGAGTCCATGATTCCACTCCGTACAATAATACGGAAAACACATAACAACGTAATAATCGAATCTTGGTGGCCATGATCAAATGATGACTTTTGAATACTGATTGCATAATATTAAATGTTGCTCTGGCTTTCTCAATACGAATCCTTATTTCTTGATAATTGTCCCACTGATCATTAAGAGTCGTACCAAGATATGAATATTTATTGACCATCTCAACAGGTTTTTCATTAATTAATAGTTGTTGTTGAATTTGGTTATTGTTTTTACTAATGACCATTATAGTCCAGTCAATAGAGACATAAATTAGGGCTTACCTTGCAAAAGGTCAGGCAAAGTTCTAATTCGGCATACTTGTAGAGTCGCATGTCCTAATCGACATACCAAGTTTGCGACCTTGAAAGGGCGCCGCTCGCAACGCCATCTTGCTAAAAAGGTACCAAAAATCAGTTTTTCGTATAGATCTCCTCTCCTCTGCCATCTAGGCTGAAAATAGTTATTACAAGAATTGTAGGAAACAAAATTGTCTACAACTTTTGCCTGAAACTTTTTTTTGTCAGATGAATAATTCATGAGTTACAGCTACGTAAGGTGGAGCAAATTTTCGAAATTTGCGAAAACCCTCCACTTTTCGTCGAAATTTCGGTTAATCTATTAATTATGATGTGTAAGTTTTTAAGTCTATTAATTGTTATCTAATTCAAGTTTTTACTCAGTTCCCCACCACCATGGGGTAGAGTAAGCGGCGCGTTTTTTTTATTTGGTATCCCCAGTAGGCCTAATCCACGACTTTACTTATGTCTTCGAGTTCTTTTAGATGCCTTATATGGTCCAGATTGTCTGACCTCGACATCTTCTTGAGAATCGCTCTCATCCTTTTCTGATTCTTTTTTAGCGGTTTCATCGTCATCGTCATCGTCAAACGTCAGTAGTCTGTCAACTAATGTCTCGTCATTTGTCTCGCTATCTTCAGCGTCTATCAAAATCTGTGGAGCATTCTCGCAAGAGTCGCCATTACAAAATGTGCAGATAACAGAGCATTACAAGCCTGTTTTTCTGCAACCACACGCTCGACCACATCCCTTTTTACATTTGCATAAAATAAATTTCAGTAGTGCCTCAGGAGCAGAATCTTTTGTCGTTGTTACCGAAGTGAATCCGAATTTGCTTTTTTGTCATCCCCATTCCTCTAGATTGTTTGTTATATCGTACCAACTCTGAACTTGGTGGTAGGTCCGAAGAGAGTGTTGACGTGCAGCTTCTCTTGTAGGTGGTAAAGCGGCAAGATTTAACTTATCTTTTGTAACGGATATTTCAAAATTTTGAAAACGAAGAGAATCCAAAGTGACGTTTTCTTTTGGAACTCCGTAAAGCGCGATTAGGAAATTTTCCCCTGCGTTAGTTACGACTTCCGGATCGCCATTTGGCTCTTTGAAGGCTTTTACAGTTTGGCTCAGGTATTCGTACTTTTGAAGTATATGTAGGATCTTTATTTTCCCTTGGTTGAACAGAGAAGACGTAGTGTCACAGCCGCTGAATGCATGTAAAAACAGTATGTTGTCTGCCACTGCTTCTCCATGCTGTAGACTGTGGGGAGAGTATATTTTTCCTACTGTCTTTCATTTTCCTGGCTTTCGGAAGTAAATATTACGAGAATGTTCCACAGATTTTGATAAACGCTGAAGATAACGAGACAAATGACGAGACATTAGTTGACAGACTACTGACGTTTGACGATGACGATGAAACCGCTGAAAAAGAATCAGAAAAGGATGAGGGCGATTCTCAAGAAGATGTCGAGATCAGACAATCTGGACCATCTAAGGCATCTAAAAGAACTCGAAGACGTAAGTAAAGTCGTGGATTAGGCCTACTGGGGATACCACATAAAAAAGCGCGCCGCTTACTCTACCCCATGGTGGTGTGGAAATGAGTAAAAACTTGAATTAGATAACAATTAATAGATATTAACCGAAATTTCGACGAAAAGTGGAGCGTTTTGGCAAATTTCGAAAATTTGCTCCGCCTTCGTAGGTAACTCATGAATTATTCATCTGACAAAAAAAGTTTCAAACAAAAGTTGTAGGCAATTTTGTTTCCTACAATTCTTGTAATAACTATTTTCAGCCTAGATGGCAGAGGAGACGAGATATATACGAAAAACTGATTTTTGGTACCTTTTTAGCAAGATGGCGTTGCGAGCGGCGCCCTTTCAAGGTCGCAAACTTAGTATGTCGATTAGGACATGCGACTCGACAAGTATGCCAAATTAGAACTTTGCCTGACCTTTTGCAAGGTAGAATGTCTCTATTGACTGGCCTATTAGTTTTGTTTTATTAATATTGATGTCCAGGCCGTACCGCTGGCTGCTCTCCGTTACTCTGTCCATGAGACGTTGTAATCCTTCTATGCTGTTCGTGAAAATGACTGTATCGTCAGCATATCTAATATTTTTTAGTCTTTGACCATTGAGTAGAATCCCCTCATCCATTTCGTATAGTGACTCTCTAAAGATATATCCTAAGTATATGTTAAAAATCAAGTGTGACAGAACACAACCCGACAGAACACAACCCTGTCTTGCACCTCACATAATCTCAATCATTTACTCTTTCTAAATATTCATAACATTTATTTGTTATCCGATTTCTGGAGTACGACAGTATTTTATTGCCTCAAAACGGGGAGTAAAGTAAGCGGCTATTTCTATAGGATTTAAAGTTCCAGTGGAAATCAAATAGCAGTACAAATATAACGAGCATCGATAGAAAATAACGTCAAATAAACAACTGCAGTCAAAGGTGCCTAGACAAATTTGAAATAAATCACAAAGGTACAACAGTCAATTATTATTTAATTTCTAAACTTATTATTTTTATTAAACTAACAACACGAATTAACGAAGAGTTAAAACAAATAACAAGAAACCCGATTGAAGAAGAAAATATAGACAATGCATGGTTATCTATTAAAGAGAAAATTGTAAATGCAGCTAAGGAAATCTCAAAAACAAATATACAACATCGCAAAAAGAAGGAATGGATAACAACAGAGATATTAAAGTTAATGGATAAAAGGCGAGAAATGAAAAATAAAAACAGCAAGGAATACAAAGAAGTCAACAGAACTATAAATAAAAAGATACGGAAAGCTAAAGAAAATTGGGTAACAAAGAAATGCGAAGAAATTGAAAGACTGGAAGGAGTTTATGATACAAGAAACATACACAAAACTGTAAAAGAGGTATGCAATCTACGCAAAAAACAACATTATGGGTTAATTACTGATAAACAGGGAAAAATAATCATAACAGTAGAAGAAAAACTTGCTAGATGGAATGAATACGTGGAAGAATTATACCATGATGATCGGACGGAACCAGTAATCACAAAATACACAGAAACAGCCCATCAAATAACAAAAGAAGAAATCTTAAATACGATAAGGAAGGCCAAAAACAATAAAGCAATGGGGCCAGATGAAATTCCAACCGAATTAATAAAACTCATAGATGATGGAAATGTAAACCTGCTGCTAGAACTATTTAATGCAATATATAAAACGGGAAACATACCACAAGACTGGCTGAAATCTACATTTGTCACTCTCCCCAAGACAAATCAACCAAGAAAATGCGAAGAATATAGGAACATTAGTCTAATGAGTCACGTATTAAAAATATTTCAAAACATTATTTACGCTCGAATATATACCAAATGCGAACTCACAATGTCTGAAACACAATTAGGCTTTAGAAATGAGTATCGAACACGCGAAGCCTATTTGCTCTCAATATAATAACTCAACGATGCCTAGATGTCAACAAAGATGTGTTTGTAGGATTTATAGATTATGCAAAAGTCTTTGACAGAATTCGTCACACTAAACTGTTAGAAATGCTACAGCAAATAAATCTAGACCATCAAGATATACAAATCATCAAAAACTTATACTGGAAACAAACGGCACATGTACGTACACCAAGGAGTTACCGACGAAATAAGAATCAAGCGTGGAGTGAAACAAGGATGTGTTCTGTCCCATCTATTGTTTAACGTTTACTCAGAGAATATATTTAAAAAAGCACTAGAGGAAAGCTCCGAGGGCATTAAAGTTAATGGCATCTTAATAAACAACTTGATATATGCAGACTCCATCCTCATAGCAGAAACAGAAGAAGATTTACAAAGACTCTTTAACCGAGTATATGAAATTAGCAAATCCTATGGCTTAGATATGAATCTCAAAAAACAAAGTATATGGTAATTACAAAAAAACATCCAAGGCTAATAGGGATAACAATTGACAATAAGATAATAGAAAAAACGACCACCTACAAATATTTAGGCAATATTATCAGTAATGAGGGAAGACAACAAAAAGAAATACATAGTCGCATCAGACAAGCAAGATGTGCATTTAACAAATTAAAAACCATTTTAATCAACCGCAATATTAAATTACAGCTCAGAAAAAGATTCTTGACATGTTACGTGTTCTCGGTTTTACTGTATGGAACGAAGACTTGGACATTAACAGAAGACTTATGCAAGATTAATGCCTTCGAAATGTGGGCTTACAGACGCATGTTGAAAGTATCTTGGGTTGACAAAGTGACTAACGACGAGATTCTAAATAGAATGAAATGCTCCCTAGAAATTATGACTACAATTAAAAGACGAAAGTTGGAATATCTCGGTCACGTGATGAGAGGAGAAAAATACAAATTATTACAATTAATACTACAAGGCCATATAGAAGGTAAAAGAAATCCTGGCCGTAGACGAACATCGTGGCTAAAAAATCTCCGAAATTGGTATAAAAAAGCCACAACATTACTATTCCGTGCTGCCGTCTCCAAGGTACAAATAGCCTTATTGGTCGCCAACATCCGCTAGGATAGGCACTGTAAGAAGATTATTTTTATATTGCATAAATGTTTCTCTCGCTTTCGCCCGGGAAGCACTATTTCTGCTAGGACTAAAACACCTACTTTACTCAACTAATATATTCGGCACTAGCTGCTGCTGTCTCGTTTCAGCTTATTTTTTCTCGTGTCTCGACTACCCTGGATGGTTTTGCCAGATTTGTCACTGTAATTCATAGAACCTGGCGCCTGCGGTACATATAACGTTTAAGCAATTCGATTATATTATTTTGCCCTCAGCTGCTCGCCGACTTTCGTTTGTGTCGAATTTATTTATTGGATTTCGATGTGGATATTGAGCACATCCTTCCGTTTGTTTCATTTTGACCCAAAAATATTGTAACAATGTTGTTTTTTGGGTAATTCACCACTTAATCAATATCCCATACTTGGCTCCAGGAACAGTTTACTCGTACCGTAAAAATAATTTTCCAAATAACTATTACCGTATCCTTGTTGGTTGCTATGACAACAACAAAATAACAGACGCTTTATGAAATATGACGGTCTTAGGACTATTATAGAAAATTGTTTTGTATTTGGTTACTATAGAAACAACAATCACGCATTTTATTTAGACGAACAATATTTGCCATATTTAACGGTATTTTTATTTTTATTAGTTTCTCGCGCAAAATATGTTATACGACACTCGATCGTTACGTGCCTTATTGGCACGTCTCAAAAAATAGAAAAATCCGGACCTTTGAGCTTCGCGGTTTTAACTTTTAGTCGGCTTGTTCTAAGGCACTTGCCGATCTTGTAACGTGCTTATTATAGTATTTTGTCGGCTGTCTTTCTAGATCAGTGCTTCCCAAACTTATGTGGCCTACCGCCACCTTTTCAGAGAAAAAAATTACTCAGCGCCCCCTGGAAATCTACATTCTTTAAGCAAACAAACAGAAAGATATTGTAGTGGTAGCTTCTTGAGACTGATAATTATCTATAAGACTATTTCTAGGTAAGAAATTATTTGAAAGAATAAATTAATTAGCAATTAAAAAGTACAAGAGGAGATTTATACATTAAAATGTACAACATAAATATTTGAGAAATTGTTTAATGAATGATACATTAGATACAGTTACTTTTAAATTATGAATAATTTATTAAAAAGGTTCGAGCATATAAGTTGATTTAGTTGGGATACCTAGTTGTTTGGTAACATCAGAGCTTAGATTTTAATTTGTATTAACTGACAATCGGAATAACTAAAATGAAAGCCAAACTCAAATGATTATCTGAAAAGTCAATTATGAAATGTTATAATAAAATATACCGTATAGAAATTTTGTATAAGTTATTATTGCTAGAAAAAATTATATTTTTAAAATAAACCAATCTTTTCTGAGTTTCTAACCTGTATTTTGAGTAAAAGCAGATTTGAATAATAAAAATCCTTTATTATAATGGTATTTACTTTCTGGATGGTGTATTAAAGGATGGGATAAATTAAAGTTAAAGAAACGGAGAATAAACAGACTGGATAAATAAAGTAACAAATGGTATGAAGGAGAATAAGAACATTTAATAATGGTAAATAGTCTTCATGGAATTAATAAATCTGTAACTTGTATTTTGTGTGTTTATTTGGAAAATAATGTTACACTATGTTACACAACATATGAAATATGTACTAATGTTTTTTTTCTAAATCTTCTTATCTCTCTTCATTCTTTAAGCTTTCACCGCCCCCTTATTTTTATTCACCGCCCCCAAATGCACCAGAGGCTACTATCGCCCCCCTGGATCGTTCCAGCGCCCCCCAAGGGGCGATATCGCCCACTTTGGGAATCACTGTTCTAGATGAACGGTTTCAAGAATCCAGCATTAGTGAAATTTTACGAAGAATCGTGGACGACCTATACATTGCAATAACTAATTCTTTTGAATTCCGTGTACCAGTGGTGTAGTGGCAAATTTGGCAGTGGGGGAACGCTAGACTTCCGGGTGGTGTGGACGGGGGGGTATGGAATATTCCATAAGAAAAGGGGGGGTCCGGGGGTCCTCCTCCGGAATTTTTAAAAAAGTATAGATGCAAAAATATTCGTTTTGATGTTTTCTGGTGCAATTTTTCCGTATTACGATGTTTGCGGTTTTGTAGTCTTAATATATAAATATAAAGCCTACAACTTTCTAATTCAAACTGTTTTAATACTTTGTATATTCATAGCAAGTAGCAAGTCATGTTTGACGTGATTTTTCTAAATAATAACATATATCACTATTTAAATGACACTGGAATGAACAATAAATTATCAAATTGTTTGTGCAGACAACAGTATTTACTCCATGTAGGCCCTGCGCCATACAATACGTTCAATTTAATATCGCTTAATATTTGCAATAAGAAACAAAGCACATTTTAGAAAATCTGCCAGTAAATTTAATAAGTTTTACTTGCGTGTTTTTTTGCCGTAATTATTGTATTAAATTAACTTTTTACTAAATTTAATCTTTTTTTTTACTTAACAAAAACCAGAGGGGGAACGCCGTTCCCCCGCGTTTCCCCCTCGACTACACCCCTGCCGTGTACCATTTGACATAATCTCATTTGTGTTTAAGACGAGCTTGTGTAGGTCACATAAGTTATGCAACAGTATGTTTATTACGATGCTATCCTCCGAATGAATTGTGTATTTATTTAATTAAACTGCACTTTACAAAATTACATTTAATCTAAGTTAAAGAAGTATATACAGGTATAGAAAATTTGTTGTATAACTTTAAAAAAACCAATCTAACCTAAACCAATTTTATATTTTTTACAGTTGATTATTTGATAAATTCGAACTCTTCATATTTATTGTAACTATGGACGACAAGCACGAGTTAGTTGATTATAAAATGTGCAATCCAATGACTAGCAAGTTCGATGAAAATGAAGCAGTTGCAAAGTTAACTGTAAAGCAAGAGATCATCGGAAGGACTTTCGACAATACAACTTATCAGGCACCGACTACTAAACAAGAGCAACTTGATGTAAAAGATGAAATGCATGATGCATGTACAGAAAATAAAGGCCTTGTAGAGCAATTATATCTGTGCTGCGAAATTTGTGAATATCAAACAAAAAAGAATAGTAATTTGTTGGTACATATGAGAACTCATACTGGAGAAAAGCCTTACTTCTGTTCTGTTTGTGAGTATAAAGCAACCGAGAGAAGTAAGTTAGCGAGACATATGAAAATTCATACAGGTGAAAAACCATTTTCTTGTTCGTTTTGTGAGTATAAATCATCTATCAAAAGTAATGTAATTAGTCACATGAAGACTCATGTGACAGACAAACCTTATTCTTGTTCTCTTTGTGAATATAGAACCAATACAAAAACGCATTAGTTGTACATATGAGGAGACATACAGGTGAAAAACCATATGGATGTTCTGTTTGTGAGTACAAAACGGCCCACAAAAACAAATTAGTTACACATTTGAAGAACCATACAGGAGAAAAACCTTATGCATGTTCTATTTGCGACTATAAAGCTACCGAGAAAAACAAATTAGTTATGCATATGAAGACCCATACTGGAGAAAAATCTTATTCTTGTTCTGTATGCGAGTATAAAACAATTCAGACAGTTCATTTACTGAGACATATGAAAACTCATACAGGAGAGAAACCGTATTCTTGTTCTACTTGTGAGTATAAAGCAGCCGAGAAAAACGCATTAGTCAGGCATATGTTAAAGCATGCAGGAAAAAAACCATATGTTTGCTCTATTTGCGGGCATAAAACAACTGAGAGAAGTTATTTAGTAAAGCATCTGAAAATTCATACAGGAGAAAAACCATATGCTTGTTCTATTTGTGAGTATAAAGCTACCGAGAAAAACACGTTAGTCAGACATATGAAGAAGCATGTAGAGGAAAAGTACTATTCTTGTTCTGTTTGTGAATATAAAGCAAAATACAAAAACGCATTAGTCCGACATATGAAGAGACATACAGGCGAAAAACCTTATTCTTGTTCTCTTTGTGAGTATAAAGCAACCCAGAAAAATACTTTAGTTGAACATATAAGGATGCATACAGGAGAAAAACCTTATTCTTGTTCAGTTTGTGAATATAGAGCATCAAACAAAAAATCAATAGTTCAACATATAAGGACTCATACTGGAGAAAAGCCTTATCAATGTTCTGCTTGTGAGTATAAAGCATCGAACAGAAGTAGTTTAGCTAGACATATCAAATCTCATACAGGAGAACAACCTTATTCTTATTCCATTAGTGAATATAAAGCAGTGCAACAAAATACGTTAGTTGAACATATATGGATGAAGTGATTTAATTGGTAGCCATATTAAAACTTATACAGGACAAAAACCGTATTCTTTTTCTGTTTGACAAGAAAACAATTCAGAGAAGTTAATTAGTGAAACAAATGAGGACGCATAGAGGAGAAAAACTTGATTCAATTTGTGAGTATAAAGCAGCCTAGAACACATTAGTTAAACATTGGAAGACTCACTGTGTAAGTGTTATGAGTGTTGATTTTGTGAATATAAAAGAGCTTAGTTGATCATATGATTACTAATGTTATTTTTGTTCTTTATGTATAAATCAACACGACAAACCACCTAGTTGTGGATATGAAAATATATATCACAGGAGAAAAAACGATTTGCTTGCTTTTAAAGATGCCACACAAAAGTACCTATCTTAGTTGTACGTATCAGAAATAAAAACAAGGCGACCGCAGTTTGTTGACAACATTGCTATTCTCGCAGTGTGAGTGTCTACATATAAGCAAGATCAGCACATAGACTGACCAGTGGCATATTAAATTTCATCAATAAACAAATTACACAATTCCTTTACAATAAATGGGAAAATAATGCCATACTTCAATATTCCTAAGTATCTTGGGTTGGCGCTACACTCTAAAATATGTTGGAAGGCACGGAACAACAAAGAACGTTGGCGTGAAATATAAAAATTGTGTACTGACTATTAGATGCAAGTTCCACGTGTCCACGTATGATAAATTAACAATATGCAAACAGCTACTCACGCTTGGATGATCCTATGATATACAACTTTAGAGGTGTACCAAAAGGAGTAACGTGAATATAATACAACACTTCAAGAACAAAACATTAGAAATATCGTGAAAGCAAACTGGTATGTACGCAATGTCTACAGATTTCAAGATTGAGTCAGTACAATGTGAAGTAAAAAAATTACAAAGAAACACAAGGTTCACCCAAATACTGAAGCAGTCCAACTCCTAGATGAAACCCCTCGATCAAACTGCAAGTCAAGTGCGAGTGCTAGGTTTAAGTGTTACTGCTTAGCGAAGGTAATTAAGTGTTATTGGGAAGTATTGTATTGTATTACTGTATAAAATTATTAAGTCAATAAAGAAATTTTAAAATAGCTTATAAATGTAAAATTGTTGGACACCAGTGGGTGAGGCAAGTTATAATTAAGTGTAGATCTTACGATGTATTAGAACTAAACTAATTGTTAACCTGTAAGGCTTTAGCAATGATTAACGTTATTAGCGTTTTAGTAATAAAAAAAGTTACGGATATGAAGAAACATTGTTTATTAATTTAGTTTACCACTAATGCATTGCATTGATGTTATAAAGATACCTAAGCAATTATAAAATGTAGTGCCAGTATATAAATTTCATTTGAATTGTAGTTTCCTGCCACTTGTGAAACCATCCACTTGGAGGTTTTTGTAGTATCACAAGTTGCCTACTTTATGAAAATTACTTTCACGTTCTATGAAATTTTGAAATATTTTTAAGGATCTTATAGGCTACTGCAGAACCATACAGCGTGCAGCAACTATGCGGAGGTGAAAGATATTGCACATTAATAAACACTTTTAGTTACATAGTGTGGTGAATCAAACTTTTTTTTTTAAATAAAACGCTTTATGTACCTAGCTCAAAAGTTTTTTGACAAAATGCTACTTATTTTGTATGGGTCTAGAGTTTCCAGTATTGTGGAAATTCAAGATCTTACGCAAATTATGTTAAATTTCAAGAGTTTGCTGAAAGTAATGGAAAACAATTGAAAAAAACGTCATTAGCAACTACTTTTAAATGCTAAATTAAACACTTCAGTTCTCAGAACATAACACAAAAACATATATTGAAAATCATAATCTAGCCATTCTTGATGTGAGATAATAAACATGAAAAACGAGAAATGCATGAATAAATTAAATCTAGTATCAAATAAAATTAGATTAAACAAAAAGAAAAATACACAAACATCCTATTTCCTCATATATACAATGTGTTTCACTTGAAATGAATACACCTAAATATCTTCTATGTTCTTAAATATAATGATATATAGAGATTTGGAAATAATCCAAATAAGTAGCTTAAATGTCTTTAGTGGAATGTACAAACCACCAAAGTGCCAAATCATTATGCTCATGAATACAATATCTTCAAAAAAGTATGCAGCTTATGTTAAACTTTTTCATCATCCTTTTCTAAAAACTTACTCTTTATAGAAGTGTATGGATCATTTGAAACCAGTTTTAGGAATAATAAGTTTTACTTGTTTTACGGATTGGCGAGAAATAGAATTAATTTAAAACTGACAGGAGTAAACTACCTCTATTTCAAAATCTTTGTAAAAAAGTTATGAGAAAAACGTATGTAAAAGCTAAGTTAGTACGTCATAATTGTCGCAAAGAGCAAATACTAATAGAGCAGGTTAAAAGTTAAAATCAATGGTATATATTCTTATGGTATTGGTACAGGGGTTTAAAAATCAGATTAATAAGATTAAAAGAATACAGTATTAAAATTACAAAGATGAATTTAGATAAGAAATTAATATCAAAATGATTAAGATGTATTTAGAAAAGAAAGGAAATAGAATTTATAATTTAATTAAATGAAGCTAATTGAGAAACAGTAGAATTTTAACTTAATTTAATTTCTGAAATGAAAATGGAAGTTAATGACAAATACTTTTTCGAAATATACTATTTAACATAGTAGGTATTAGACATATAATAAAGCTTCAATAGTGTGTTGAACTGTAAAAAAATAAGCTAGATCGCTAAGGAGATAGTTTATTAATTAGAATAAAAAATTTGATGACGAAAATTATGTAATAAAATTTGTAGCGTTTGAAATTAAGAAAGAAATCCTTTTATAAAAGCTTTTAAAAAGATAGTTGGTAAATAAAAGGGTTAAAATTGGAAATAAAATTGGCGTGGTGAAAAGAGTAAAAAGTAAAATGTTAAAAGAAGAAGATTAGCAGACTAGATGGATGAAGATTCGAATGTGGTGAAAAGACCTAAAGAATCTAATACAGTTATAATCTACAAAGGCAAATAAATGTAAGGGAATGCTGAATTGAGTTAATTGTGGAATTACATTGCATCGACTGAATTGGATAACAGGGAATGCTCTATAAAAGAAGTGGTATATATCGACATCATTAGCAGAATGAGCATATTTATGGGGTTTGTCAAGTGACATCTTGTGGCTTGCATCTGGTCAAGGTTCGTGGTGCCGGGTTGTAGCAGGCTTCATACTTGTGATTTGGTTGAGCATCAGAGTAAATGCATCTACAGCTGAGGTCGATTTGGATGCATACTGTGGTGGAGGTGTAGATATTGATTTAAAAGGCGAACTGTTTTCCTGGGCTAGTTGTTACAGTTTTAAGTACTCAAATCGACATTGATCATATTCACGGTCCAAAATCGGGTACAAACTACAGGGTTCGCCGGCTTTACCAAGAAAACACAGATCTCGTTGTGTCGAAACAGGTGTTGTTGTCCCAGTTACCCGCACTTAGCTCAATCGGGAAGGCGTAGTTCGAAAGCTCAAAGAAAAACCGGCGGCACTTACCCTATGGCTTGCTTAAGATAGATGCCTAAAGCGCCACTTGTTTCTAGATAGGGAATGGCTAACGTGTTAGAAACAAGAACACACACGTAACCTATGGGGAGGTCCTCCAGGTAACTGCACTCCGCTACAGCGTCCCCTCCGCCAAGCTCCTTCGGGCCTGTTGGTGTATACACGGGGTGGCCTTGCGACAAATGCCTTACCTTGATGGCCACACCCTCTAGAGCATTAAAAGAAAACACTAGCACAAGCGCAAATCTAGGGGCGTTCTTAATTGAAGGGCAGGCTTGGGGTTCACACTTAATTACACCCGGCTTTTGCCGTAATTAACTAATAACTAAAGCGTTCAGCAACAAATAACTAGACGGAAATTAATCAAGATTTATGTTTAATAGACCACCCAGCGGTGAGTTTGAATTTAATACAATGGGTACATCCTAACTGGAATTTCGGGGTCCCTAGCAAAAGTTAACTTAATCTAAGCATCATTAACAAGTAAGCAGAACAAAATCACAGGAGAGACGCCCCTGCGTGTAATAATTAATTTAAATAGTTCAATCGAGCGGGCGTACGCAATGTCCAATATAAATTTAGATAGCGCATGACAAATGGTCGGTATCACTTCACACGGCACATAATTAAACAAAGCGAAAACACATATTTACTGTAAACAATTTTACCTTGGTCCCAAAGCGTGTCTTCGGCGGAAGCGGTGAATCACGTCCCTGGTGGAGTCGCTTGGCAGAATGAGAGCTGCAGTGCAAACAGAGTTGTTAGGATGAAAGTTTAGGGACTCCCCAGTAATCAGGAACAGCTCTGGTGAAACGTGAGGAAGGTGTTGCGAAAAACCCCAAGAAGGAGGCAAACAAGGGTGGGCCGAAACCCCTCAACGGTTGTGGAAGAAATGACAGCAGACAATACGACAATATCGCGCGGCGAGCACCCTCTCTAATTACTGTACACACCCGGCGTTGGTACACAAATATGCATTAAGCAATGGTTTTCCCCACTTAACAGGGAAAAGTTATTGAAGGCTTCAAGATGACGTCTCTTAACAAATCGGCATATAAAGCCAAGACCTCCCCGGGAAGCAAAACTAGATGAGACGCCACTGCCTATCGTAACGACGCCGAGTAATTTTCTTCACTTCAATCCGCTCACGCGCACTTTCAAAAATCCACAAGAATGATTGCTTCAAATCTCCGAGCTTTACTGACCACTAGCGTGCCACAGGGCACCCCAAAAGTTCGCACAAGAGCCAAAAAGGATTCACCACGTTAATCACCAAATGTTAGCAAAAGCTCCCGATTCGCTGCACAAGCTACGAACCGGGGGTGCGAAAAAAACACAACGTCTAGTTCACTCAAGTGCTGGGAACGGATTAAAATTTCAAATCGGACTTCGCGTGAAGAACACAACGGAAGAAAACTTCGAACTCCGAAGCCATCATTTCTATAAGTGCGGTTAACTCGTCTCTTATCAAACTTTATTTCCAATGGTCCCAAAACTGGACGTAAAATGCGTGGGCTGAAAGCACAACAAAGAAGCCTTTAACGGTGATGCAATTGCTGATTTAGCAAGAACCAGGGAAGCCCCCAGTTTACAACGAACATTCCACAGTCCTCAAATGTCATACTGATAACAACGAGTTCTACGAAAATCTTGAAGCTATGACAGCCGGAAAGCAGGATAGATTTCTGAAACAGCGCTTAAGCATAGCGCAACATCAAGAGATTTATCGAACCTTATTT
Source organism: Agriotes lineatus (assembly GCA_940337035.1). Lineage (NCBI taxonomy): Eukaryota > Metazoa > Arthropoda > Insecta > Coleoptera > Elateridae > Agriotes > Agriotes lineatus. The sequence goes on along the minus strand of CALNHX010003769.1, from coordinate 60,325 downwards.
TCAAAGGCTAATTATCGAGCAGTAATCAGGTCAAACAAAGAACAAAGCCCGCGGATTATTCGAGAACAGTTTTCCGCCAATTCGGCGCTTTAGCGCGCGAATGATGTAATTCAATAAGCCTCAAGCGACAATTCGGAGAAATATGATTTAAACGGAAGTCTGCAAGGCTGCAAAGTCCCAGAGCGCTTACGAAGTAAACTCCCAATGACCGCGTGCATACCAAAGCTCGAACTAAATGAATTGATAGCAGCTTTTAGAATTACAGGGCCGGCTCTCGGAATTTTTAGATTGAAATCGACTCTTATGTGAAACGTATTTTAACTAATTTTCTGAAAACAACCTATTGTTGAATTAACCGCATGAATATTTGCTTAACTAGATTCGGCGCCAGGGCCGGCTTAAATAGAATTTGTGGTCGAACATCCTTAGCTTAAGTACACTGATAACACCCTATATTGGGATTAATAACAGAATTGGCTTAGCGAGGTCGAAATCACTTAACATCGTGTGTTGATTTGGATCCGGATTATTGACATCTTGGCAGTTGGTTGTCAGTTGAAGCCTTTACCGTGGATTTGAGTGGAGTGGTTTTTGTAACGTGGTGAGTCGCAGAGCTGGATGCATTGGGTTTGGTAGAGTACAGTGTTAAGTTCAATAACAGGTAACAGAATACAGGTATTTAAAATAAGAACTGAAAGAAAATAAAGAGTAAAGTGAGTTAATTTTAATTAAGAGAGTACTTACCATTTGAGATCGTGGAATGACAAATATAACGAGAAAGTATCTATAATTTATTTTTCAAAACTAGTTTGAAGTGTCAGTTGACAGATGTATTGAGTTGTCATATAAAATAATAACATCAGATTTCAGAATATAAGCAATCTAGATTATACAGAATCCGACCTGATTTTCAGTCAAGTGTTCTACTGAGGCTAGCAGTAAATAATTTTGATTATTCATACTAAAATTAGAGCAAATAAATTAATAAAGATTCAATTTTACATAGAATTGATTGAAAAAGAACTAAAGTACAGATGTAAGTCAATTATAACATAACATAGGCGTTACAACGTGGTAGAGTCACTGTAACATAAGTTGGGCACACAAAGTGGAGCTAATCACCTTAACAATATTTTACCTACATCATAGTTAATTGATTCATAAAATACAAACACTGTTTTTTTCATTTTAGTGTCGTGGCTAGAACGTATCACGTCACACACGTCACACTTACCTTATATTAAAAAAATGTAAGTAAACATTTGCTTAGTAATTAAATGTAATGAAGCGGGTTAGTAAGGGGTTACGTGGCCTGACGTTTAAATTAGCTAAACTTGACTCAAAAACAATAAAACCCGATGGTAAACAATCAAATGTGGCTCAAAGGCCATAATTACTCTAATCGCAACTACGTTAGGCTAAGTATAATAGCTATTTAAGTAACAAGGTATGTAAGGACCTATTAACATTTGAGGTAGGCAGGTACAAGCCAAGACGAAGTCGCGGCTTGTTACCTGCCGAAAATGTTAATAGGCGATACATTCCGAGTTATCTTATTATATTTTCCCCGCTGCTTATCGAAATTTTCCTAGATTTTTGAAAAAATCGTTTGGGTTGTCACCTGTCACCAGGATTAGTTTTCGTGAGTCGTGTTACCTGTGAGTGTCACATGTCACATAAACACTTGCAATTTATAAACAAAACGGCTAAATCTGCATCTTGCTTTGCTAATTTTATTATCCTAGGAACTTAATATTAAGTTCCGTTGTCAAGAAAAAGCAGCAAACAAATATAATCACCGACTTACAAGATTTGTTACTAAGGCTGTATCACTGACTTACATGATCAGCAGCGGGAAAATAGTATAAACAGTTCAAACGGTCAATTATAAATTGACAGCAACGTTACGTAAAAGGCCGACACTTCAATAAATCACTTATTTCACTGTAATCTAGTCACTCTAAAACTATTACAAAGAGACGGTACCTTAAGAAGTCCAGGTAGCTGCAACTCGAAGCAAACTGCGCCTAAATACGCTTGAAGAAACTGCTGAAGCAGCCCAGGGGTGCTGTCAACGAAGGGGGGGGGGGTGGACGACGTTAACATCTTCAAAGAAGGTACCACAAAGTTCGAAACAATATGACAAGGATTCGAGACGATACACGAAACTTTATTATGTCAAATTAGCCTCAACAGAGATTCCCAAAGGATTAAACCGCCAAACGAGGAGTCATTCAAAGCTGCCAACTTCGCGATACTAGAAACTCTTGACTAAACGCGGCGCCAACAAACGAACCCCAGGTCCTAACGTCAACACCCACATGCAGTTCATTTACAAACACGAGAAGTCACCTTTATACCTGCGGCAAAGCGTCAAACCGCGGGACTACCACACAGCAGTTTATGGAGGACTTCGGGAAAGCACCATTGCGTAAACGACATCAACCTGTAGTTTAATAACGAGACTACGCGAAAACCATTAATTACAACACCTATAATTGCAACAGCCCGGCGAAAGCCCAAAGGCCTTACGTCGGGGCGGAAGAACCGCGCAAAAACCACTTGTTGCCTTGTTCGAAGCTCGTGTTAGAATCCTCTTAAGCGCGTCTCAAGAGTCGGCGTAAAAACGTTCGCTCCCTCTCTTTCCTGTTGACACAACTGACTCTTTTTAGCGACGTAATTTGCGTCCCAAAACGGATCGAAATGACGGAATGTGTTCTACATAAACGACCATAAACAGGCAGATGTTTAGAAATGCTCCTTTACAGGCGAGATTTTAAATTCAAAAACAAGGAACCAACAAATTAGAACTAAAGTCGTAAAAATGAAAAATGTCTTCACAGACTGTACGTATTTTACACAATGACGAACCACGTAACCCTCCTTTCTATTTAAAAATATTTAATATAGCGCCAAGCGGCCATCTTTAATTTTTGATGTACATGTAATCTTGATGTAGTTTACTATAAAATATGGCTAAAATATTTTGAAGCATTCAAAAGTTAGATCGGGGGAGACTTTTGGTCCTCATTGTATGTCTCGCTATTAGACAAGCCACTCGAACGTTGGATCGTTTTCATGCCTATATTCCGCTAAAATTTCGAGCGTCTATCAGTCCCTGTATTCAATAAGTTTCAAAAGTAAATTTTATATTGATCTGGTCGACCTACATTTTTTGTTTATCGCTAATAATATTCCTTCCCCATGGGTTTCATTTCGATATTTTTATTAACAATCAGACCTGTACACACTGAAGCGCCTATCAAATAATTCAGTGTCGTAAACACTTGCATCTAAACCTGTTTCGGTTAAATCCAAAATGTCGTAAGTAGTATTTAGGGTCTGAAAAAAGGCGCTTGTTTTTTTCCATAAGTCATAACCCTCGAACATTTTGGTAGTAAAAAATCAATTCTCTTGTTTTCATCCATGTTAAAGTTGGCGTTTGGTTCATGCTGTAATAATAGGGACAGATTGCTACATAGAAAACACTTATTATCAAGTTATACGCGTTGTGCGGACATAAACAAGACTTCATTTCAAAGACAAACGTTGGCTGATCATCGTAGGCTATTTTATAAATGGTAAAAATTCGCTTGCCTTGTAAAATTGTATTTAAAATATCGATCACTATTTTCAATTTGTATTTCTGCCATTCAAAAGTAAAATAAACTTGTGCAGAAAAGAAAACATAAACTGTAAACCAGAAGAGAAAACACAATTTTTGATCTTTCATTTAAGACCTCATTGAGCTATTTACGTTTACTTTTTCAGAATAATAGTTTGCTAAAAAATTTCAAGCACTTGTCATTTGGGGTGAATATTACAATGCCAATTGTCGGAGACTCGTGTTGGTTTTGTAGACACTTGATACAATTTCTACACAAATAGCGCACGCATCGTTCAGGAATTGTAAGACAGATGTAAGGTTGTGAACATGACGAGCTTTGAGTAACATGCAATGGGCACAAATGGCGGAAAATGTAAACTTTGCAGTGTAGACTATTAAAAGTGAAAAACAAAATCCTCTTTAACCTGACTTGTTCAGCTGCTGTGCGTGTTGATCTTCGTTGATTTTGGTTGTTTAGTTACAAAATCGTATTTTTATAAATGAACTACTTTATAGTGTTAAATTTAATAAAAATTACTATTTATTTCTAACTTTGATACGGCCCTGCCAACTCTAAGAAGCATTATTTTATAAATGTTTTATAAGAATCACCTAAATAGTTTAATTATCGCGTTCAACACAAAACTGTTGAATGTAGATATTGAATGTATAGATATGACAAAATATAACAATTTTAAAAATAATTTGTTTGATAGTATCTTGCCGCGACTATATCTTCACGTAGACTTGTTATACATAAATATGTTATTATTACAAATAATAATGTAACAAATTAATTTTTTTACGTAATATGTACTTTCTTGCTTAATTTATTACAGATTCAGCATTTGGCTAAAATCAGTCAAATATCATTTAGTTCTGTTTAGTCTATCTATGCCTGAAATTTCACATGTTTTCCGTTTAATTACATTGACTAAAATGTGTTACGGTATGAAATGATTATAACGCCACTGAAAGGTGTGGAAGTGCTACTTGCTTTATCATGTTCGGGAAATGTCGACCCTTGCCCTGGAAATCTCAAAAACAGGCCAAAAGCCACGGCTTGATACCGATACGCTCAGAAAGACTGGGCGTGGTCCTAGAAACGATACACCAAGGGCAAGCCTGACGGTATGTATAGGGTGTTGCGAAAGAAATGGGCGCCACGGAATTCAGACTTAGATCTCACGCTTGGTAGAACTCCGAAAGCAAAGCGAGAGTAGAATACTTGTGCACAGCCTCACTCCCTTCAATACTGCAGCGACGAGCGCACTGACTTTCCTGCGACGCTTAAGAATTCACCTTACATAAATCTGAGACAGTGTATAATTATACCTGAAAACAAGCATGCACAGGCCCGTGGGAAAAATCATAAGGCAACGTACAGTAAACCGATCTATTGGTCTAGCACATACAAAAGCGCCGACGTTGTCAGCGTACACTGAGAATAAAAGTCAAAGAATGGGCACTATTACTAAAACTCCCAGCTCGGGGGTCGCTTTACCTCTAAACTATTGCGGGATTGTAACAATTGGTACACTGCCACAACGCGGGTGGCTGGCATTTGCCTTGAAGAGCGTTTGTTAGTGTTCGCGCACAGCCCAGCGGACGGCTGACGATTAAGCGCGTGAATTATCGTTTGCAAGCAACCCACGCTGGCGACCGGCATGTAACACATCGATACAGGAATTATTAATTGTAATTAGACGCTACGCACAAATTAGCAACAGGAATTGTTACTTATAAACAGCCTATGCTGTCGGCTGGTATTGACATGTATGGATAATTAGCATGAGTTATTAGTTATAATTAGACGCTCCACACAAATTAGCAACAGGAATTATTACTTATAAACAGCCTATGCTGTCGGCTGGTATTGACATGAATGGATAAATAGCCTGAGTTATTAGTTATAATTAGATGCTACACACACTACCTTAATTAGTCGGATTCGCCTTACTGCGTCGATTAAAGTCGGGCGCTCATCGCTGGACGGGTCGGGCTGCGACTGGAAGCGTGGGTGTTGTACGATGTCCACTGATCCCCCTTATATTCAAGGACCAATGCGAAGCCCTCATCGGCAACAAACGAAGACTGGGAGACCTGTAGATTGTACGCTCTGAAGATGGGATCCCGACCATGCGGCGGAAGAAATTGCCATTCAGGCTTTCGAAAATTGAAGAGCGGCGGTTATCGAAAACGGATACGCACTAAAACACCCCCAAGAAGCACGACCTTTCACTGTCACGGCCCGTAAAGAACTCGAAAACAAGCCAACGCTGCTCCCGCCAGACGCGCTAGGAACGCGGCGTGCAGGGGGAACCTGTTCGCCGCATTGCCTGAGCACCTGAAGCCAATCACGAGGCTGAAAAAGGCCGCGAACCAAATCTCAAAATTCCAAATAAGCCAACAAAGTAATTATGAACGAGGCTAACAAAACGGATGCCTTACAGAAAATTAAAGTGGCCGTTACAGTTGCTTAAAATTGTGAACCGCCAGCTGCCTGCACACAATTTGGTGAACTAATAAACGTAGAAATGACTGGAAAACCTATATACAAGCAGGATCAGAATCTTTGAACCGAAAATACTCCAAAGTCGCACATTTCTAGAATTTAAAAATGTCCTGACAAATGCCATATAGCTTATTTTACTTCAAATTATCTGCACCGGCAAAACACATCTCTCTATGCCTTCGACCCACACCTGCTCAGCAGAGAAACAAACACTTGTGGGGGTCGTTCTTTATTTAAAATCCCAGCCTTAAGAAAATAAGCTGCTCGCGCTAACAAAGTTTACTGTACAAAAAATAAAAACAAAGATTTTGACATTTATTAGTATTGAATTAATAACTAAAATAAAATTAGATAAAATTAAATATTAGAAATATAGCGAGAAACACTAATACTACGAAAGCTACATATTTGCTGCCGCTCCTGATGGTTGGTTGATTTCTCCCATAAAATTCAGCTTAAATTTTCGCATTACTTTGTATTCACAAATAGAGCAACTCTAGGTTTTGTCTCCTGTATGTGTGCTCATATGTTTACCTATCTGATTTTTTCGTGTTGCTTTGTATTCACAAATGGAGCAACTGTATGGTTTTTCTCCTGTATGAGATCTCATATGTCGAACTAAATCACTTTTTCGTATTGCTTTGTATTCACAAATAGAGCAACCGTATGGTTTTTCTCCTGTATGAGTGATCATATGTTCAACTATCTGATTTTTTCGTATTGCTTTGTATTCACAAATAGAGCAACTGTATGGTTTTTCTCCTGTATGAGTGCTCATATGTTGAACTATCTGATTTTTTCGTACTGCCTTGTATTCACAAATAGAGCAACTGTATGGTTTTTCTCCTGTATGAGTCATCATATGTACAAGTAAATAATTTTTTCGTATTGTTTTGTATTCACAAATAGTGCAACTGTATGGTTTGTCTCCTGTATGAGTGCTCATATGTTCAACTAAATAATTTTTTCGAATTGCTTTGTATTCACAAATAGAGCAACTGTGTGATTTTTCTCCAGTATGAGTCCTCATATGTACAACTAAATCACTTTTTCGTATTGCTTTGTATTCGCAAATTGAGCAATTGTATGGTTTGTCTCTTGAATGGGTGCTCATATGCTCAACTATCTGATTTTGTCGTGCTGCTTTGTATTCACAAATAGAGCAACTGTATGGTTTGTGTCCTGTATGAGTGTTCATATGCTCAACTATCTGATTTTTTCGTGTTGCTTTGTATTCACAAATAGAGCAACTGTATGGTTTTTCTCCTGTATGAGTCCTCATATGCATAACTAAATCATTATTTTGTATTGCTTTGTATTTACAAATAGAGCAACTGTATAGTTTCTCTCCTGTATGAGTCCTCATATGTCTAACTAAACAACTTTTCTTTGTGGCTATGTAGTTACATACAGAGCAACTATAAGGTTTCTCCTCTCTGCAAGCCAACCTAGCAATATTTAAATCACTTTTATCAAATGTTTTGCACTCAGAGTCTTCATTTGTTAATGTAAAGTATTCTTGTTTAATAGTCATTTCTGTATGAATACCGATTTTATCAATACTTTCGACGATTTCGTGTTTTATATACGACTTATCAAGATTTTCACTGTTATCTATTTGATGTGATATACAAGATGCAGTTTCTGTGGAACTATAAGCCCTACTCTCCACAGTTTCTTGTTTAATGTTCATTATGTTTACTTAAATTCCTTTTAATGATAAGTGAGCCAAAAGAAGTTCCAGATCTTCACTCCTACAACAAAAATAAATTGCCATTAACTCATTAAAAATTCACGAGAACAGTAGAAAAAAAAGTTTTCATTTTATGCAAACGTTTTCGTTTTTATTGGCATCCATGGCTTTCTTGTAGCAATTAGAAGAGCAAACCTCGTAATATTAGGATGATAAATAAGAAATTTTAGAAAAAGTTAACTGCAAGCTTTGTTCCCACAGAGGGAACATATCTTTATTGTATTATTCTATCTTCACCCTGTTTTTCTTGAACCGAACTTCATCCTCAATACCTAGCTGTTTACTTATTTACATATGCTGTAAGACTGTAATACATTTGCACAATGAAGGGTGAGCTCATGTCCATAACATATCAACACTAATTGTCAACTGTAGTTTTGCAGAGGGCAAAATACTATAAACAACCCTTATTCCTACTTCTCAAAATACCATATATAACATTAATATCAGACTCTGATAATGTAATATGTTAGCCAATCCCTCACATAGTGAACGACTGAAGATTAAATTTGCGACCTTTTTTGTCTTAATGTGGATAAAAAGATAAGGTATCAGAAATTATCGAGCAGGAAATGCATATGCTGTACATAACATATAGTAGTGTAGTTTACTACTACACAGAAAATACATTTTGGTTTTTTTTAAATGAATTAACCCTCTTTGGTGGATTTAATTTCAGTAGGGATCGACCGATATAGATTTTTTGTACAATACCCATATTTGTCAATATTTCTATATTTTGCTATAATTTTTCGTACAATCAAGTGAATCGGCCTAAATAATTCACAATAATAATTTCTTTATTTTTGAAATCATAATTTATAATAATTGCGAATATAACTAAAAATCAATTTTCACCAAAAATACTTCTTTCTTGATTGATGTTAATGACTTATAAAATATTAAATTACATAAATTAACAAAAGGTTGCTGTTTGTTATAATATACAATATACATGAGTTAAAAATTTACTTTTTGCTCATACTGCAGTATTTAGTCATACTATTTTCTTGGGTATTTTGCCACACTAAAAAATGAAAAATATTAGAACATGGACGTTTCGGACGACGAATCCACTTTCGTTTTCAACAATTAAGATACGTGTATAAAATATCGTCATGTTGACAGATGGCACCACGAAAATCATATTGGTAATACATTTGTTGAACACAACGAACGTCAATAGCAGCATAACCTCAAATTTCAACTCCGCTGTGATTTTACCGGAAAAACATTGTTTCGTAGAAGTACCATTGAAGCGATATTGACAATTTGTGTGTTTCACGTGAAAAATAACTTGGTAAGTAGTTTTTTCAATTATTATATTATACAGTATAGTTTTCGGTATCTGATTGTAACTTAGTTATTATTTAAACGTCTTTTTTAATTTTAGTAAACAAACAATAACCTTATTCTTAACCCGCCAACTTTATGGTGTGGCAATATCGACCTTCAAGCAGTAATATTGTAACGCTATTTTATTTTATTTAAAATTGAGTTTTACATTTTTAGCTTGAAATTATGTGAGTATAATTTTCAGAATATGCCTAAAGAACGGAATCGAGGTATATGGGGAAATTGGAATGAAGAAAATATGCTGCAAGCTGTTGCAGTTCGAAATGGCATGTCCAAAAATTTGGCAAGTAAGCAATTTTCGATGTCTCGAAGAACGCTGAGCAATTACTTGAGCAAAACCCAAACATCAAAATCTAGCATGGGTCGTGAGTCTACTCTCACGATAGAAGAACGAGAATTGAGTGATAGAATTATTCGATTAGCCTAAGTAGGATATCCCCTAACTTCCAAGGTATTGCGTAGATGTGTTTTTAATTTTTGAAATTCAAAATCCATAAGACACCCGTTTAATAAAGACGTCAAATTGGCTGGGCGTTTCTGGCTTCACGGATTTTTCAAAGCATGAATCCTGCCAGGGCCCAAAAACTAAACAAGTTTATAGTGAATGATCATTTTACAAAACTGCGCAAAATTCTAACTGACCTTGGCATTATTGATAAACCACAGTGCATATACAACATGCACGAGAAAGGGTGGCGTTTATCCCTTCATCACCAACAAGTTGTTCTTGCAAAAAAGGGTACTAAACGAGTTCATCTTGTAGCAAATGAACATGAGCAAAATGTCACAATAGTCTCCTGTGGGAATGATATGGGTTCTGCAGTCCTTCCAGCAATCTTATTTAAGGGAAAACGAATGAAGCAAGAATGGAGCGATTTTTTACCACTAGGAAGCATGGCTTCATCATTTTTCACAATATAAGGCTCCTGGTTCCTGCCTTTTAATTTTCGATGGTGCTAAATGTCATTTGGACCTCTCCATTGTCACTGTCGCTGAAGAGCTGGGCATCACCTTGTACTGTTTATCAAGCAACACAACGGATGAGCTCCAGCCAATGGACAAGGCAGTGTTTCGTTCTTTTGAGCACTACTGGGATGATGAAGTTCTCAAATATGTCGCAAATCATAGAGATCGTTCTCTAACAAAACGTTTTGGCTTCATTTTTTTCATTGTTTGGGACAAATCCATGACCCCCTCCAACATAAAATCTGGATTCTCGGCGACTGGCATCTTCCCGTTTAACCCGGATATTTTACCGGTTGAAGCTTTTGCACCAAGCAGCGAAACTGAAAATTCAGTAGAACCTGCTCAAAATAGAGATAACACACTGTCTCCAGGTCCATCAACTAGAGCCAACCTGACAACAAAGAAGTTGTCCAATCCATCAAGGAAGAGCACGAAGCGTCAGTTAGAAGATATCAGTAGCAGTGATAATTCTGAGAGTGAACATGTTGAGATGACTGACGGATCTGAAGACGACAGTAGTGAATCCCTCGAGAGCTGTAACGTGCAGGATGTTTTCTTTAACGATATGCTTGAAACGACAGGTTTGCTGCAAAAGTCCGACAGAAAATGCAGAAAACCGGCAATTAACAGTAGGGGACAAGAGACAAAAGACCTTTTTAATTAATCTACAGTGGGATGCAAGAATTCTAAGACTGTGGCCCCAACTTCTAAGCAAATAGCAAAAAAGGGTATACCCATGACGACTGTGTTGGGATTTTTTTATATTTTGTAGCTAACAATAGCTAAAATAACTTTGTCAAACGAAAATTGTTTTAATAAGTATCTACTTGCCAAAATTGTATTTAAACTGACATAAAATAATGGTGCAGATATTGCTAGCACGGTGATGGCAATATCGCCAATTTGCAACAAAAAAATAAAAAATGTATATTTACACGTTTTTTAATTGTTGCCAAACAAATTAAAACTGTTAGTAAACATCTTAAATAATATGTTCCACGCATATTTTTCATTAAAGAATGCATAACCTTACCCTAGTAGCACAAAATGGTTGGGCCAACGTTGGCTCATTGAAGTGTCCCACAGTTGGCCAACGGTATGTAATGTCCTCTTTTACAGTCAAACCCCAACCATCGATTTCCCAACTGAGGGCCAACTATACACATTAAAGTATTCCCAACCAGCATCCAACAATTGAACAACCAAAAGCCAACAAATAATCTAACTCAGCTTTCTGTATTAATCGGTAGGTATGAAAAGACAAATAAACAAGTGTAAATAAAAATGCCATTTATTATACATAAAGGAAAACATAAATACAATACTTACAAATCTTGTATAAAACAAGTAAGTTATAATATATTTGAAAAACGAATAATTTTCAGCAATATTAAAAAGCACCAAGTATATCAACCTCAGAAAATAAGGTTTATGTTATTTTATTTTATTTATTTCATCATCACTGCTGTATAAAATTCTTCTCTTCGCCTTCCTTTTTCTCACCTTCGTTTCTTCCGATGCAGAAACTAGTTCTGATTCACTTTCGGCCTCCTTTAGCGTTTTTCTTGCTTTAAAATGCAAAGACAAAATTAATATTAAATCCACGTCATTTAAATTTGACCCGCTACAAATATAAATCGCACTTCAAATACAAATATAATTATTATAGTTTAGGCAAGGTTTATACATTTTAAAACTTTATATTGCTATTGCATTATCTAGTTTAAAGTAGAATTAAGGTTGTAGTGTGGGGTGCTAATAGTTTTAAAGTATCAAGGGCATTATGAGCAAAATAAGCCCCCAAAATTGTTAGTGTACAAACCAGGAGCCTTTGGCCCGAGGTGTGTACAACAATCGCGGCACTTAGTTCATAATGCTTTCAACATTGTATGTCATACCGGTTTTCTTATCTAATTCAAGTCAAAGTGATTTTGAATTACATTTTCCTAGTTATCGCTTGTAATTTTCAATGAAAACAAGTAGTGTTTATTTTATCCTATTATGTTACTATGATTATTTTATTCGTAGAGATTTCAACCAATCAAAAGGCTGGATTTAGTTAAGTTATCTTGTATAATTTCGATTATACAAAATCTATTATACTATAGTAACTTCACTAGGCTACGCAATACATAACTTTTGTCAACTTGATGTTGTTTTCATGGAGATGACTTTCAGCTAGGTTAATTCAAACAAATCGAGCTGCCAATAAAATATTTATTTGTTCCTAATATTAAAATTTACTCACAAAATAATCAAATCCAATACAATGCGTACTTCGAACATGTTATACGTCTCAAACTTCCTGCACAACAACAAATCGTGTCAGTTTGACAGAATAATCCTCCCACTGACGCGGTCGGACTATTTAACCTGTCAAACTGACACTCTTTTATTATTGTGCAACAAGTTATCGACATATAACCCGATAATATCGAAGTACTTATAGTATTACTTCTGATTATAAGCATAACTCCTTAGCAACAAGTTGCGTTAAGATGCATTTAACAACACTAGTGTCGTTAAGAAAAATAACATACAATACTTTATTAGCATTTAATCACATGTTGGCAGTACTGACGTGTATTGTCAATCTATGTCAAATTCGATGTTAGTAGGTTAGGTTTTGTTTGTTACTTGACACAGACTGACGCAAAACTTAACCTGCTAATCTCCAATTTAACATAACCTGACAGTGTTACCATCTTACCAGTGATACCACAACAGCCGATATAAGTCTCGCTGTTGTAAGTGTCACTAATAAAAATTTTTCCTTTTAAAAAAAATAGAATTTTAGGATAAAATAAACCGTGTTACAATATATGTAACGTTATCTGCTTTCTACATTACTCGAGCATTTTAAAGAACTCGTTCGTAACGTCGCTCGTTCATTCAAACTATTCTCTCGCAATGTAAAAAGTTTGATAACATTACTTGAATCGTAAATTACTATTACTTTTTCATAATAACATTATAAAAAAATAATTTCCCTGGAGCGTTATTTTGTTATAACATACCTTAAAATAGATTAATTATTATCAATTAATATACCTCCAGGTACGATATAAACATTATAAATTACATATGAGGTAAAGATCTATTTGTATGTAAAAACAAATTTGTATTCTCGATTTTTCTTGAAAACTGCTATTATTTTAACCAAACTCAACAAAAATTTGTTTAAATTTTCTTTACTACTTGCAGACAAAACTAAGATTTTTAATGGGTTCATTAACGATACTGAAAATAAAGAGCACAGAAAACAATCCAGTATGAAAGAAATATTGCAACAATCTATTTTAACTTGTGCTACTTTGAGACACGTGTTAATATAAATTCCAAAACTGCAAGATTACTGTGTAACGTTTGTATACTGACCAGTACTAGAAAATATTGGCTTTACAGCGTACACCATCCACGTTTCACATGCAGGATCTCCATTAACCAAACATTTATTGTGAAGTTAATTTAAACGGAGGCCAAAAACTTTCTTGGTTCCTCGATGTCAACCACTCATCATCTCGAACTAGTCCAAGCAGGCCTCCTTCGAACTCCACAACGTGAAACATGTTTGTGTATTCTTCTAAAAATTGGGAAAAACAGTTATAATATTGAATATATAAGAAACAAGATTCATCACAAAGTACAAGATTTACAGAAATAAGTACTCATATCGGCCAAAATTGTTAAATCTAATTTGTTAGGTTAGGTTGCACGTCCTTTTTCTATTTATCCATAATGTGGGTTATTTCGAAACATAAATAAGTTACAGTACATGAGGATCATATTATTGTTAATTTTACTTACCAAATCTTGGATATGTAGGAAGAAAAGGACCCACAAGTACAAGAACAAATAACGCAAGCTCGCATGGATAATGGCGCCGGGCGCGTTGCAGGTTGCAGAGGGCAGAAACCACGAACAGCGGAGTGGCGGTTGCTTGGCACGCGCAATGCGCAATACGTCATTAATAACCTCACGGGGCATGCGTCAGCTGTTGTACAAAAACTGATTGATAAACGTAATAGACAAATTTATTTATGATCATACCAAAATTCGCCATAATTACTGATGGAATTAATAAATTGCCAATTGATGAATTGACTTCAGAATTCACTCATTCAACTTCCCTGTTATAAATAACTAAAATTCACAACAAATTATTACAGTTGGGCCAACGCACGGTTATTGTTACTAAATGCAACAACTATCTTCCTAGCACGCTGATGATATCCCAACGCTGGGCCAACATATGATTATTGTTGACAAATTCAACAAATATTTCATTTTATACCAATGTTGGCCCAACGTAGGATATTAGTTGGCAAATCTACCAACCATTTACCAACCATGCCAACTATATCCCGACGTTGGCCCAACAATCTGTGCTACTAGGGTAATAAAACAATATTAAAGCTTAGCATGGCGATATTGTGTACACTTACCTTACTAATTAGATTAAAAATGAACTACGAGAACTCAAATTATTTTAGTGAAGATCTGCCAGAGTGTGCCTAACCTCCCCTATACACAGCGTGACACGGACAGTCGACTACTTCATTGTACCTTGAAGAATGGATACCCAACTATTATTTAAATCAACTGAATGTGTGGACACGGCATTCGTCTTTGCTCAGTAAAATATAAGCAGTTTCTTTAATTTTACGTGTAGTTGATATCGATTCCTTAGATAAAATATTTGTGTTATGCCAATGTATTTTGTGGTTGTTATTCCAAGCATGTTCTGCTATTTTAGATTTATCAATCTAGTATTTCCTGACTACAACACTGCTGGAGTCTGTGGTTTGAATCCGACACAATTAGTTAAAGCTCCTAACAATAAAAAAATTTAATAAGCCCTAAATACGTATTTCAACAGCTAAGATTGTTACGCATCAGTTGCGCATCTATTCGATTTCAAGGTCTATGGTACTCAATTCATATTTCGCGCGCTTCTGTCATGCCTACTTTTGGCTGATAGCCCAGAAAGTAAAAGGTCGCGATTGTTTCCTTGGCGTTATTTTCCGCTTGCCTTCGTTAGTAGCATGAAGCCAGTGAAAGTGTTCAGTGAATGTATGAGCTTGCAGTCTGATTTTCGGTAATGGTTTCCCACGCCTTTCGGCAGATTTGCCTTCCTAAACCACAATTTAGAGACGTTTCGTTCCCACGCCATTGTCAACGGATTCTACGCACCTGTGGCGTGCATTTCTAAGAGCGCAGGAGGGACCTGATTCCAGAACGTACCTACAGGGTAAAGTCTCCCCTTGTTTAACATCTACTGGCGATCAGTGCTCTGTCGCTTCGAGCTCCGTTCAGGCATTTCGACGTTTGGATTGCCGACGTGACCTTGGGAGTATATAGTTCGCTCCGCGAGCTTTGTACCTGGAAGCACGCGAAAAGTCCTCTCAATCCACAGAGTAGATACCGCTGTAAATCACTTTGCAAACCATTGCCTAATTATAATGTGTGCGATAATATTGTATCGCTGTATCGTGTACTTGTAAGTATGTATTAGCGTTTTTTTGGAGGTACCTCGTAACTTGTTGGCCTATAGTTATACTTGTTAATTTGTGTCAACCTGCTAATCAGAATTTGTGATTATACTGTGATACCAGCTATGTGGGTTTGATTTTGTTATGGCTACCTGTGTTATTTGAAGCCTCTCTTTCGGAGATTTTTTTGTATGTACTGAGTTTATGAATTCTCGTTTGAACCCCTGGGTACACTTTTCGTGATTCAACTAAATTTCGTTGACGCTCTGGACATCCCTCTCTTTAGTTTCTACCGTTAATTATTTTAAATAACTGCACACACCGTCTTCGTCTGAGCTAGCGGCCGGCAATTGTGTTCGAGTGAATATTAAGTAGTTTTCTGAGTGTTTTGTTCAACAAATTAATTGAGATAAGCGGTAATCTTCGATGGCCTTGAAGAAAGAGACTTAACCCGACAAATTTGCCCGAAGATATCCTCTTCACCAAATCATAGATGACACGTTAGCTGTCCAAATAGTGGAATATTTGTGTGGTTAGGGGCTTTAACGAATTGTGTCTGGTATTTCTTAATTAAATTTTCGTGTTCTTTAGCGCTAACTTCTAAAGGGCTCGATATTTTACCGAGAATCCTCCATTAAATTCACATTAGAAACAGAACAACACAATCAATTACCTTTTGTTGATACACTAATCACACGCATAATAAATACTTTTTAAACATCAGTATACCGCAGGAAAACCAACACCAATAGGTACTTACATTTTAACTCCAACCATTAAAAAAACATAAAGACAGGTGTTGTAAAGTCTCTACGATTGAGCCAAAGATGTTTGCTCTAATACTGAAACCTTCAAAAATGTGAAAAATTTATTATATATTTTAAAAGATAACAGTTATTCCAAGACTTTTGCTTGGAAAATGTTTGATACATGAAACAGAGAAATGACTCTCAAAAATACAACACTCTTACTATACCTTGTATTCGAGGCATGTCTGAACAAATTGGAGATAGGTTTAATCTTAAGATTATATTCAAAACTATGAATACCTTGCGGTCGATCCTTACAAAAATTAAACCGTTCAACTAAAAACAACATTCAAAGAATTGTATATATAGTATTCCTCGTGAATGCGAGAAGTACTATATCGGTGAAACATCGAGCCCTATAGAAGTTAGGGTTAAAGAACACCAAAATTTAATTAAGAAATACCAGATTGAAAAATCTAAAATAGCAGAACATGCTTGGAATATCAACCACAAAACACATTGGCATAACACAAAGATTATATTTAAAGAATCGATAGCAACTACATGTCAAATTACAGAAACCGCATATATCTTACTCAGCAAAAACGGATGCATGTTCACACATTCAGTTTATTTAAATAATAGTCGGGTATCCATTCTTAAAGATGCAATCAAGTAGTCAGCTGTCAGTCTCATGCTGTTTATTAGGGTTAGCCAGACTGCTAGATCTCCAATAAAATAGTCTAAGTTCTCGTAGTTCAGTTTTAATTTAATTGGTTAATTTTTGAAAACGGAAGTACATTCGTTTTCGGAAACCTCATGTTCTCATACACTCCCCTCCAAAAAAGGCGGATAATTTTTTTAATATTTTATTTTTATACAGCAGATCATTTTTAAATGACTGAATATGAATTTTATACTTATGTAAGTATTGCTTAATGACATAAGTAGTAACGATAATAATAAAAATTAGCATTTTTTTTAATTAAAAATATCAGGAAAATGAAATGATATGTATTATGAAAAACAACAATTTGATTTCAAAAAATCAAAAAACAATTCAACTTTGATTAGTACTGTGTATTTCCACCTCTAGCTCTTATTACAGCTTCCGTTCGTCATGGCATGCTGCTTATGAGGTCTTGGATAAAGTTACACTAAAACAGCAAACAATTAATAAATTGTTTTAAAGAAACAAACACAAATTTTAAATGTTACTAAAAGTGACATAAAGTCACTATGTTATTAAGTAATACTTAAATAAGTTTAAAATGCCTATTCAGACATTTAAAAATAATTTCTTGTATAAAAATATATTTTAAAAAAATGATCCGGTTTTTTTGGAGGGGAGTGTATTTTTAATTTTTTAGTGTGGCGAAATAACATAATTATTACAGCACCACAAAAAAAAATCAGAGATTATACAGAATTTAGAATGAAAAATTTTGGTATGAAAAAAGAGAGAATTTGAGAATATTTTTTGAGTAGTTTTTTCCCTTACCAAAACAAATAAGAACATCATCAGTGATTCCTTATGTTATATAAAGCAACAATAACTAAAGTAGTGAACGCACCGCAACAATTGTCAAATAAAACATAGATTTCATCTTATGTTAATCATAGGAAGGTGATCCATCATGCTTTTAGCAGAGATGCCTTGATATGAAGCAATAAAACTAAATAGCCTTCTCCACGAACATTTATTTTAAAATTATGGGTGACGACATGTTTCAAACCCAATCTGGTTTCATCCTCAAGCCATAATGACCATAATAAAAGTAGTTGAAGCACATGTTAAAGTGAGGTTAAGATTTTTAACGTTGAAGACGAGATAGAAATTATATTAAAAAACACACCACATTGGAAACGAAAATTTATTTAACCAGCAAACTACGTTATAAAGATTCTTAGAGCTGACGTCTTCAATGTCAGCCACTCCTTTACTTGTCTAATTTTAAATTTTTGATGTATTAACCAGTACAACTATCTTTATAACGTAGTTTGCTTTAATTCCAGGTTTAAATGGCCGAGTATCTAGGTCGAGTGACTATTTCTAAAACGAGACCAAACAGCAAAAAAATGGCTGAGTACTTGGTGCATCCTTAAAACTCAGAATGTTTATTTTTAATGCAGTTACTTTAGATCTTGTATTTTAATTTAACCTTTTTTTACTTATTTTTGCGGGATTTCGTGCAGAAGATGCTGAAAGACAAATTCAACTTTGCAGGTGCTTTCTAATGCAAATACACAATTATATTGAATTTGCTTCTAAAATAATGTGGTCTGCAATTTTTCAGAGATGTACACTTCTGTGCAATAAAATTAAGCACACGTCTTATGACTACTTTTCACAATATTTTAGTTTGTATAATTCGGGTCTATTTTACTTGCTTAGCAGCAGTTTCAATAAATGATGAAACACCATAACTTGAAAATAACACCTTTATTAAAAGACCAAAACTAAGGCCTGTCGAAAAAAACAACGCTATTAATAAATGCAACAAAGCCGTGTGTGCTTAATTTAATTCACAGAAGTGTAGATGGCATTAGAGGGCTAATAGTTTAGCCTCCGAGATATCCAGATCTGTCTCCATGGGGCTTTTTTGTTTTTTGTATTAAAGAGAGTGTATGTAAGAACTTTATAATGATTCTAATCTACTAGGCAATGCTGTTCTACAAGCCTTTTAATAGGATTCGATGATCAGTTTTAAAAAAGGTGATTAAAAATAGTAACACGTATTTGTGTTTCTTAAAAATCCCTACTGATCCCAAAATTAGAACATATTTTTGGGTTCACATGGGCACATTTATAAACAAATTATGACAGTGGTTCATTTTTGTCACCCATATTTCTTAAAACAAAGCAAAATGCGATCGACATAAAATATAAACCAACTATGCAAAATTCCACTAATCGGCAAAATGTTTTTCTGCGTTAACCATTTTGTAAAAACTACTTCCATGATTTCAACCCAATGTGCTTTCCATCGATTGTTAGCTGTTCATGGTCCTCCTATTCATGCTATCACAAACATTACCACGTCATTCACAAATTAATGGTATTTCACGATGGAAAAATGCAGGCGCTAAAATGCCTATTGGGCTGAAATCACAGAATCCCCTTTTAGGAATTGGTTAACATAAAAAAACATGCTGTTGATTAGTGCAATTATTGGTTTGGATTAATTATTGCACAAACAAATCTCCATCTATTGCTCTTGATGTTTAATATCAAAACTTCTTGTTTTTTTAACAAAACAAAATGGTCATAGACACGTGGAATTCTCTGTTGTTTCTGACATTGTTGTGATGCAGACACAACCACTCAGCTTCAGATGTAACGCCAAATTTTCTACAACCAATATAAAACATATGTGAAGGATTTGGTTAATACGAGACATTGGAAAATACTAATATCGTAATAAAACTGAGCATTTCTGAAATAGTTTTTCAGAGTGGGCAAAGAGTTTTTCATTATACCTTGCATATCATGTTTGTTTATGCGTTGCAAAAGGTCATCTTTCACGTGCAATGCATCGAAAATGTTTTCCTGTGCATCATTGATTATTTATGTTAGAAATAAACATATTCCATGCAAGCGTTGCTAACGAAATCTCAACCACATTTTAAATAGCATTTATCCGCAAACGTCACAAAAGTGACAACTTATTTGTCTTTATTGACAAGGTAAAAGTGTCACTTTATCTGCCTAAGCAGACAAAATAGCGACTTTTGCGTACTTTATCTGCCTAAGCACACAAAATGATTGCTCTCTTTCTTTCTTTCTATGTTTGTTCGCCATCTCCTCCGAAGATACTGGACCGATTAAATTGTATGATGGCTTAAAATTTTGCAAATTTTTAGAATTAGTTCGTAGGCCGGTTTTTATTTTCAAAAAAGTACGAAAAAGTTTTAATTTAAATAAACCTTTAAGCAGCGGATCGGAGCATCTGTCGCCGTGGGTTATGGTGTGACAGCTGCTGTGGCCGTGTGCTATTAGCACGGGTGATTCAGTATGTTCATATATCATTACAGTTGCGCGTTATCTGAACAACAGAGGTTGGCGCAGGGGTACAGTGCTCGCCTGAAATTTACCTGAATACGTTTGCGGATAAAATAGTATATGTTATTCGGAGTAAAAGTGACTTTATGTGGCTTAGCTGAATTATTTGCCTCACTTTGTTCGGCTAAATAAACTTCAGCTTTGCCACATAAAGTATCACTTTTACTCCTAATAACATAATCTACTATTGTTGTGAATAACAAGTCATACCTTAATTTTTATGTGTTATATTACCGTTTTTCAGAGTTATATTGAAAAGTATCGTTCATTACATGGCAGAAATTGCTTTTCCATTCTCACGTCTTCCTATGTACGGCAGTCGCATCGGAAAAGCCTAATTTCTCGCCTCCTAATGAAATATACTGTTATAACCGATAATAACCTTTACCCACATTCTAGCAACAATTAATTTAAATCTACGTACCTCAAACAGACAGC
The DNA here is from genome assembly GCA_940337035.1 of Agriotes lineatus. NCBI lineage: Eukaryota > Metazoa > Arthropoda > Insecta > Coleoptera > Elateridae > Agriotes > Agriotes lineatus. The sequence continues at coordinate 39,386 of CALNHX010003769.1, read as the reverse complement.
ATCACACAAGACACCTTATTGCTCTTCCGTCAGATGCTACACTTCGAATTTTGTCACGTTTCTGAAAGAAGAGAATATTCATATTGCGAATGGTTGTCAGTCATTTATTGAAATATTATTAGACACTTACAAATATTGTACCAGTACATTCCATACATACAGGACGCTTTCAAAAAAATACAAGCCGTTAGTAGGCGTCACGAGGATTTTAAAATTGTACTGCTGTTACCAATGCAGGCACCCAGTTAGTATGTAAGTCTGTGGCCAATCAATCTAGACAGTCAAGACGGAATTACGCAGTCTTTATTAGGTTATGTTCGATAATATACCTACCTTAAGTACATTGTAATTCTTTATCGATAATTCAACTTACTAGCTAATAGTAAATGATAGATAGATCACGGTTATGTTTTTACAAATGCCGAATATCAACAACTGCATGAAATTATCGATTATAATAAGAAATTACTACATACGTATTCTAAACGTGTTGCCTAGTGCTTAATTAAATGAGGTAACCACAAAACAGTAACTAATGAGGTCACTTATTGATCGTATTGTTATTGATCTACTCCCGTTCAAAAGACCTATTTTGTAAGGTAACATTAGATATGGAAAAAGAAACGTTAAAACCATATATGTAATACTTACTATATTACTAGCGGCTATGAGTGGGAAACTCACGACGGAAGTGAGACAGACAACCAACTCTACAATGTATAATGGGAAGCTGTGCGTAAGCGCGACGACGTCGTCCGCCCAATGGGGAAGTGGTCAAGTTTAAAATTCGCTTCTAAAGGCGGAGTTCTAATTCTCACGCATGCGCACGAGACGCGTTATACTCTTAGTGAAACTATGTCGGCGCCGTACTGGGTCAAGGCGTTCCGAGGCCCTACTAGCAATATATGTATAATACATATATGGTTAAAACTGCATAATAATAACTTCTGAATCGATAACAACCTTTCATTATCTCGTCAATATTTATGATATCAATTATATTAACATTTACAAGTACTTTGGAAAAGTACTTGAAAGTATTAGGTAGGGATTTACTGAATACCTCTGCATTAAATAAGAAAAATTGTGATCATTTTCATATTATTAAAGTTAACTGTGACAAAGTACTTACATATGCTAAGATATTTTCTTGTATACAGACTAGTTATGTATACACTTATGAAAAAAAATTTTTCAATGCATTGTTTTATTTTTTCGTTGACCGCTTGTTAATTTCAATATTAATGAATTATTTTTCCTAAAAAAGGACGGATTAATAGACGTCATTAATACACTGTTTTTGATTAATACACTCTTTTTCATTAATTATCTGTTTTTGTGATTTTGACGTTTTGATGATAGTTTGCATGGAAGTTAGTTGTATTAATAAAATTTTTCGCCACAAAAAAAGATTTTGCGGTCAACGAAAAAATTTTGTAATCAACTCGTTTGTTAATGGACGATTAATAATCTCAACTATTAAAGGCACTCACTCGCTATCGCTCGTTCGTGCTTTAAACAGTTTCGATTATTAATCGTCTTCATTAACACACTTGTTGGTTAAATAACTATTAATCTATACGCAATCAACTTTACACTAAATTTCAAATTTAAGCTACAGTTTTTAAAAAGAATAGTCTGCTGTGGAAATAGTAACCAAATTATTTAATGTCATATTAATAGCCGTTACTTTTTTTTGTGTTTAGCATAAAATTGTGATTACTTAATACAAGCATGTACAGCCAAACAAACAACTTGAAATGTTAACGAGATATTAGAATGGTATTTTTTTAATGAATCAATGCATTTGAACAATCTGTCTAAAGTGGACAATAAGTTCTAAGTATGTGAGATCTACGAATGACTTAATATATTTAACAATATATTGCGATGATCTGCTCTTCTATTATGTTCTAATAATTATCAATTCACTTTTGTGGGTGTTTATATAAAATTAATTTAATTTAAAACTGATTTAAAAAAATTCTGTTTTGTATTTTTATTTACTTGAACCAAAATAAATGATAGTATGCCCTTTTAATATTTTATATATCTGCAATTTATTATCGAAACGCTAGCTCAGTAGAACAATTAACTCTATTCCCAGGGGTGAATTTCTAATAAATTGTAATTTTTACTTATCTGGTGCGCCACTGTACACCCGAATTAGTTCCAATACGCAGTCGCTAATGTATACAGTACTTTCAAACCCTACAAAATGGTTCGTATCGTGCAGTAAGCGTTGTTGACTTTAAAATCAAAATTGTGAACATTTGAAGAGGTATTTATTCAAATCTTAGCGTTTTGGCTGTTATTATTAGCTTTCGTTTCAGGCATTAATTTGTTACATCAGGTCAGAAAGAACGCCGTCTGAATCTCGCAATTGTTTTACCTTCGCCTAATCTCAAATTTGGGAAAATGCTTATAATTTGAACTGCGCCTTCGCTGGATGCTAGGATATGCTTGAATCTTGATAAGCAAGGTCTGGTCTCGTATGCACACAAATTTCCGGATGCTCCTACTGATATATTTTAGGTTAAAACAGTACCTTAAAATTTGGTGTGTTTTTCGCAATGTTCGGAAAGGGGCCCCAGCGGGTATCTGCCTCTGGAACGGTCTTCTCCGGTGTTTATGCTGTTGGTCGGTCTCCTGCACTCCTGCCTAATATTTCGCAGTAGAAATCCCTGGCTCTGGACCCTATTTTTGGCTGGAATTCAACATCGGAATCCTGATGTGCTCTCAGTGAAAATTTATTTTATGTTGCGGAAAATATCACAAACGTTCCCACATAAACTTCAAGACTTTCTCAACACAATGATATACTTTTTAGCTTGAAATATGTTAATTTATTACATAAAAACTTTAATTGAAGTGGAGCACAGAACTACATGTCAAGCTTAATTTAATTATTTATTTGTTCTCCTTTTTGTCCGTTATTAAAACAAAGTAGAATCTATCACTATGGTTACTAAGCTATCGGAAATTAGGTTTGATCAAATTGAGTACATTTTTAAATAAGTTTGATTACAAATTATAAAATTTACAAATTTCTTATAATTAAAATATTGTCCATTTCTTTATTTTAAAATTTCTCTGCGCCACAAACACGTTTTATTATCTGCTCTGCTCTTTTCACTCGCGTTAATTGCACTGAATATTGTATAGAGTTAATTTCTTCATAATTGCTTTTTGATGTCCTTCTGTCTGCTTTTCACTTGCATTTTCATGTCTTTCTGTTTACTTTTCACTTGCTTTTTCATATCTTGCTGCCTGATCTTCCAATTGCTATTTTCTGTCTTTCTGTCAACGTTCTAATTTGCTCTTTGCAACGTATTATTATTATTCTGGCTTTCTATACCTTTTTTAGATTGCTCACAATTTCCCTGCTTAGCTATATTGAAATCTAAGCTTTATTGACCTGTACATAGCAAACCTTTTTGTGACTATTCATTTCTTTCGGTTCGGCTATTCATTCTGCACAAACCTATATTTAATTAATTTGAACTTCAACTTCGACTATGTGAAAAGCAAGCTTTGCCCTTTGCGTTTCTTACTCAATTCATTTATTAATACTGGCATCTCTTTTCCAATGCATTTACTGAATGAAATTTAAGCTTAGTATTGCAGTTACATAAAACACCCCAACTCGGTGCTTAGTGACTTGTTTCTTAAGTTTTACTGCAAGCAGAGTCGAGTCGTGGGCCTAAGACCATTACAATATTTATATTTACAAGTGACTTGTAGGAAACACTCCATTGAGTGTTCACCTTCTTAGCTTCCCGCTACATTAATAACATAAGCTGTTTATCTATTTATATCCTAGAGCCTAGACACTAGTTAGTTATACAGTCTCTCAGTTGGTCTGAAGGTTTAAAACATTTTAATCGTCTTAACTCATCTGTTGTATCCATACGTTTATCTACCATTTTATTGGAATGCACTTTCACTCTTTCACTGTACTTAGCACTTTTACTTTGAATTTCTTCTTGCACGGTGGGTATACAGTGTGATGATAAAGTTTGGACATAATTCATAATTGCGTTATTGAATGTTAAAAAAAAACGCTCGACCATGTCAATTTTATTTTTTAATAGCCAACTGCCAACCGCCAATGACGTAAAAATGTCACTTATGACGTCACCTATTTCTGAACAGTAACGTCATCATAAGTTTTTGCAAATAACAACCCTATTTTTTTCGCTTTTTCCATGGACCTTCTTACTACTTGAATGATGATGGAAAAAAATTGGTATATTACATAACAATTTTTTTGAAATAATAGCATATTTACTTATTTACATAAGAAATAATTTCTCGCCGTTTTTATTTAGGACGAGTTTTCTCTAGAATAATGAGGTTTTTGTAAAATCGTATTAAAATGAGGTCATTTATGCATTAATTTGCCGACGTAAATAGTGACTTTTGCGCCCTAAGGCCTAAAAAACCAGCAGCACATTAGCAACCAACATTTTGATTTTTGAGAACGAATCGTGCCATTTATTTTTTCAAAGCTTTAAGGTGGATTTTACAAAAAATCTTATTTGCATTTCGGGCGTGAACGGCGATTTTGGCCCTTTGGCTTCTTATAATCCCTCGGCCCTTCGGGCCTCTGGCTTATAATTCCGCCGCGGGTCAAAATCGCATCCTTCACGCCCTTAATACAAAAATAGCTATAATATATACTTCACTTTTCTAAAGTTATCAACACTTGATTTTGTGAGTTTTGGTACGTTGCCATGCAACTAATTTGACAGGTTGAACAAAAACTAATGTCAAAATAAATTTTTAACAACACTCGTTGTGATAAATTATTGATTATTTGCTGTTATCAGTAATTAAGTTATCGGACGTTTATTGCATTATGGATTCAGAAGTCAGTGAATGTTAAATCGTGAATTAATTTAAATTTTTGACCTGCATTTTAAATTAATAAAATTATTAGAGTTGTGTTTGCTCATTATTAGCAGTTACATAACACTAGTAGTGGTAAAAGTGTAATAGTTATTTACTATACAAGTGGGATAACAGTATCATTAATATACGTGTGTGTAAGTTACAAACGAGTGCGTAGCACGAGTTATGTAAGCACACAAGTTTATTAATGATGCATTATCACACATGTATTGTACAAAATTTTATCTACGACTGCCTAAAATTGAGAAAAGTGCATTAAGAGAAATGTCAGATCTGTCATTTTCAAAACTATTTTAGTAGGCAAATGTCATTATGTCATTCATTTGACACTATTTCAGTTACGTAATGAAGTCATTACACAACTCAGTTGCGTAATGAAACCATTACATAACTGAGTGGTGTAATGAGCTTCATTACGTAACTGAAATAGTGTCAAATGAGTGACGTAATGCGTTACTTATCCCACTGGAGTAGATAAAGTAATTTAATTTTCTAACTTGTTAAAATTAAATATGACACCTTTGTTTTATCGTAGCAACCCAATCTAGCTACTAACATTTTGAAATGTGATTGACTGCCCTTATTTTCTTTTGAAATTGTTCAAGTTCTTGCTATAGAAAAAAAATTGTATTATACACTCTTGAACCATTAACGTCTCGATATCTGGATATCGTAAATTTTTCAAGAACAAAATTCATTATCGGTACTCTTTATAATCCTAATCAAAAAGAATACAAATTATTTCTTGACGAATTTGAAAATTCTATTATTTCATGCATGTCTTATTCTGAACATATAATCTGTTTAGGTGATTTTAATATAGATTTTTTAAAACCGCACCACACCTCTACAGCATACATGCAAAATTTGCTTGAATATCTTGGTTTTTATCAAATTATTAATCAACCTACAAGGGTATCAAACATTTAAATATTCTCGGCCTTAGCAGAGAAAAACATACCGTTATACCAGAAAATCTGAAGGATCTTAACATGATTAATGATTACTTTGTAAATGGTATTCCCACTGTTAACAATAATGGACAGACAGTCCCTCTCGACATTTATAAAGAGACCACTTACAAAAATTTAAAATTTACCTTTTCTCCGGTTGATACCACAACTGTATTCCAATATTATGAATAAAATCAAATCAAATGCATTTGGTAATGATAATATTAATATAACATGTTAAAGCTGTGTTGTCCAGTTATAATTCCCTACGTCCCCATATTATTAACTCTTGTATTGTTAGTAATATTTTCCCCCAGAGTTGGAAACATGCAATCGTCATGCCACTTCCTAAAAATAAACAACTGAGCAAAATTAATGACCTACGTCCCATTAGTCTTCTTCCGACGTTGTCCAAACTATTTGAAAAAGTTATTCACTTTCAACTTAATCCTTTCATTAATAATAATAATAATGTTTTGCCTCCGATGCAATCTGGTTTTCGATCTGGCTATAGCTGTACTACAGCTTTGCTAAAAGTAACTGACGATATTTTAGGTGCCACTGACAAGGCAAGGTCACTGCACTTGTGTTGTTAGATTATAGCAAGGCATTTGACACAGTGATGAGTGAATCATGACACTCTTATCATGATTCTAAAATTCCTGGGGGTTGCTCATGTTGCTACCTCTTTAATCGCAAGCTATCTTTGTAATCGAACACAATCTGTCAGTTTGGACAATAATATGTCTAGATCACTATCAGTGAGTCAAGGAGTTCCACAGGGATCAATTCTGGGCCTCTTGTTGTTTTCAATATATACATCTGTGTTTATGCAACATGTTAAATTCTCAAAAATTCATGCAGATGATACTCAATTATACCCTTCATTTACCGCAGCAAACTGGAGGAATGCTGTTGATGAAATAAATTTGGATCTGCAGTATATCTATGATGTTTCCGTTAAACACTCACTTAAGATAAACCCCGACAAATCTGCCGCGTTACTGTTCGGCAATAAAAAAATCTGCCATAATTTAGTTAATATTGCTAACATTAATATTAATAATGTTAAAATTCCTTTCGTGACTAAAGCCAAATGTCTAGGTTTAACGCTACACAATACTTTCCGTTATAGAGATCAAATATCCAAATATATTCTTCAGAGTTACCAACATCTTAGAAAGCTCTATCCTCATAGGTCATATTTAAACTGCGAAACTAAAAAGAAATTGTGCGAAGCTTTTGTTCTATCGCAATTTAATTATTGTGTTCCTGTTTATTACTTAACATTATCCGCCATTACCGCCCATAGAATTCAAAATATTCAAAATGCTTGCTTGAGATTTATATACGGCATTAGCAAATATGAGCGTATATCTTAGAAGCTAGTTGTTGCAGGTTGACTGACAATGCAAAATCGTAGAATACTGCAGGCCCAATGTCTTTTTCATCAAATTTTATCAAACAAGAAACCTCCTTATTTATACAATAAGATTACCTTTAGAACTGATGCTCATAATATTTCTACTAGATTTAGGGGCCAAATTTCACCACCTCTCCATAAAACAATCTTCTTCGAGCGGTCATTCTCGTTTCAGATATATGCAATGTATAACAGTTTACCTTCGAATCTTAAAGACTACAGTTCTAAATTATTTAAATCAAAATTGCATTTAGACCTTTTGCAAAATCCCAATATTGAACTTGTCTGGAGCCAGTTAAAACATAAAGTTCGAGCATTAAATACTTCACCAAATTTGAGCAATACGGTTTTAGATCATATTAGGCTAGCAGTAAACCAGTAAATCAAATTGATACTTACTTTTGGAATAAATGTGTACAACACGTTATTGATATTGAAAATTGTTATTCTTGCAACGTAGAAGTTTCCCCATTAATAATAAATATTACTGACGAAAGCGATATTTCAGATTTTGCCGAATACAGTGACGACTAAAACCCGGATTTTTGGCAAAATGCCTCTTTCTTCTTTATAAAGGCACATGTATTATAATTAAATATAATTGTTTCATACAATTTCCAACCTTTTAAGCTATGGTTTATTTTGCCTATTTTGTCTAATTTAATAAATTTCATTAATGATGCCAATTTTACTACTTATTTGCTTACAGTTTTGTTTTAGAGCCTAATTTATACTTGTCTTAAATAAAATTTGCTTCTAGTGTAAATCCAACTTTATTTGCTGCTGCATGGTGTAAAATCAACTTTTAATTTTCTAACCTAAAACATAAACAAAGCCGTAAAATTCGACGCTTAAAACACAGTGTGGGTTTACCGATTATTTGAGTTTTTTATTTATTTTATTTGTTCCTCACTTGTAAACATCAATTTATCAAGTCACTGTATTCACCTTGAAAATGTTTCTTAACTGGCTAGCCAGTTATATTTTACAAGCGTGCTCATAGATAAATGATAGCGTGCAAAGCCAGAGTTGTCTTCCTTAGTATGTGTCATATTGATAAATTTAGTTGCTTGTCAGTTTGACATTTTGAATTAATGGTAAATTTCTAGTTATTTACAAGTGAGAAACAAATAAAATATTCAACAAAACACACCAGGTAACCATTTTTACTGGCTCAAGGATATGACAGGCTCGCCAGTCATCCCAATCCTATCGCCAGTAAAAACTGTTTTACCTGGCTTGTAATGTTAAATACTATAAAATGCCTAAAGTGGGTAAAACATATTTGTCAGAATTGTTAAGAAAATGGACTTACGGTATATCTTTTTATACAACTGATGGAAGTGTGGTGTTTTGCAAAGATTGTGAACATAAGGTAAAATTTAAATTACCCTAACCTGCAAATAATATAAGTGTAATTTAGAATTGTCTTTTATGTATTTTTAGATTAATTGCACTAAAAAGTGTCATTTGGATCAACATACAAAAACCACAAAGCATAAAGAAAACTCTTATAAAAGGAAACAAGCGGCTCAAACTCTTCTTACAAATATAAAATGTACACCAAACAGCAGTTAAGCAGGATTTCGAGTAATTAGCAAGGCGTCCCTAAAATTTGTGGTTATGCGGAGGTTTCGAAGCTGCCCAGAAACAATTGCCAAAATTTAGCCAGCGTCGGTCTGACGTCACAAAATACGTAACTGCTGAAACGAAAGTTGTTATTTGTCGCCAAAGCGCGCAGATTTGAATAAATACCTTGCGTATTTTCATAATCTCCCTAGCATTTTAACTTCAAGCACCGCTGACTTTCACGACACAATCCATTTTGTGGAATTTTGACAGATTTGAGAACCTTGAGCTACCGCGTTTGAACTACTGACTGTGTACAGTACCGTTTCAGATCAATTGTAAATTACAGTCGGCTTCTGAACTCACATGAGATTAAAGAGCTTATGTTCTACTTTGAGCTAGCATTTTCCAATTAGTTGCAGCTAAATAAAATATAAAGAGGGGCATACAACCATTTAATTTCTGCAGTAAATAAGTACATTTCATATTTTAACCAGCCTAATAATTCAATAAAAGGCAAAATTCAAACGCAGTATTAAAATTAGAAACAGTGAATTGTGCATATTGGATTTGCCCATTGTTTTCACTTGTAATTAATTAATTAGAGACCTAGGAGAGGCTATATTCCATCCCAATATAGACTATTTTGCGACATAAATAAAAGGTTTCCAAATAATAATTTATTTTTCAAAATCACCACAAAATAATTTCTTTTACTTACCAATATTACAATCCTTACAAAACGCTTACCAGCTCAAAACTTGAAAGTAACACCCACAAAATGGTGAGAGAGAGAAAACTTTACTAATTTGCGTACACACTTCAAAGTGGAATACACGCTGGTAATACTGTCATACCAGCTATACATTTACACCAAGGTTTATTGGGGTAGTTTTATAATTATAATAATTCTAGAAAATATAAAATTAGACAAAGAAACTGCAATGTCTGTAGAACGAAAGCAAGACGTTTCAGAGCAGTGTTAAGTTTCAAAACCAGTATTATTGACAATTATGCACAGTGGTATAACAGCCATACCAGAGAGCGTTAAAGGGTTAAAAGTGTGGAACCTAATATACAGTGCGAGTGTAAAATCTGGAACTACCGAAATAACACTTTTATCAAATGTTTTTGCAAGAAACCCTCGAACACGTCAATTTTCATTAAAAAAAAACACATATTTTACTGTAATTGTCACTTTTAGATTGTCTTTTGTTTTTGAGTTATGACGTTTGCGATAATTTTTTTAAATAGAAACCCAAATTTTTATGATGAATTTGGACAGAGCATGAAATTCTAAGACCAAATACGCCAAAAAGAAGCGTGATACTGTATTTTGAAATTTTCGAGAAAATCGTACGATTACCACATCCCCTCAATACTAAAATTTCAATTCGTCTATTTTCACTCAAATATCGCACCATTATTTATTTAATTAAGAGCACACAACAAAAACAGATAAACTATGAAAAACTGTTATAATTTTAGGGCTAACTCATTGTTTCATGGCTACTTGATTTTTATTCGATTTCTGTTTTAATACTTTAAAAGCGATTTTCTCGAAAATTTCAAAATACAGTATCATACTTTTTTAGCGTATTTGGTCTTAAAATTTCATGCTCTGTCCAAATTTATCATAAAAATTTAAGGTTTCCATTTAAAAAAATTATCGTAAACGTCATAACTCAAAAACAAAAAATAATCTAAAAGTGACAATTACAGTAAAATACGTCTTATTTAAAATAAAAATTGACGTGTTTCGAAATTTCTTTCAAAAACATTTGATAAAAGTTCTATTTAGATGGTTCCAGACTTTACACTCCCACTGTATATCCAACATGTGTTTCCACTACCTATACGTTCAACATCTTATTTTCACTACTTATATACCTCCAAAGGTATTTCAACTACCAATTGAATTTTTTATAACTCAATAAAAATAGCTTGCTTTCACTTCTAAGGTTGGCTATATTTTAGTAGCTATAAATAGGGTTCTAAATGAAAAGATTTGTTTTCATACAAAATTTGTTTTTGTTATATAAAAACCATACGAAGCTGTTGGTTTTCCAGTCACTTTTTTGTTTTTTTTTTCAGTTCTGAGAAAACCTTTTTTTAAATAACAGTAAAAACCCAGCAGATGAATATATTAATGAAAAATGACACAACGACGATTATTCAAAGATGAGAGCACTCAAATATAAAAACAATAGTGTCGTCCTTTTACTGCAGCAATTATTGGAATTCCAATGATGAAAAAAAAACAATAATTTAGGTAAAAAACCATACGAAGCTGTTGGTTTTTAATAACTTTTTTGGATTTTTCAGTTTGAGAAAGCCTTTTTTCAAATAATAGTAAAAACACAGCAGATGAATATACTAATGAAAAATGACAATGACGTTTATGCAAAGACGAGAGCCCTCAAATACAACGAAATAGTGTCATTTATCTGTCGAAATTACTTGAAATCTAATAATGAAACAATGATATGGCTTGTTCATGGAAAAAACTGGTTGTTTAGTTGACAAAATACTATGCTGAAAAAACCGTTCTTTTACAACTCGAACTAATTTATAGCTATTTAAACTTATTTTCCCTAAAAGAAACGAAATAGATACATTTCATATTTTAACCCTTTAACGGACAAAATTCGTTTACAAGAAAAATCGAGATTTTAATTGATAGTCTTCCTTTCAGATGCCAGGAAACCGAAAAACAATGTTTTTATCAAACATCTATTTTCGGTTTCTCAAAAGATGCTGGTAAACCGTTCTACCAATGAGAATTCAGGACAAAATATGTTGTGAATGTTCACTGGTATACCACTTCATAATATTGTCAAGTTATTTATTTAGATGCTCACTAAATTACTAAATAACATAAAATTTCCTACTCGAGATGAAATACTTTTTTTTTCGTTCGTAAAATCAAAATTTTCAATTCATGAAAAAACGGTATTTTGATCTCTTGTAAAATATACTATTTTCTACTGTTATTTCGTTCGTCTTAGCAACGCCTACATTTGCGTACTGTTAGTTCTTGTTATCTAGCAACCACGTAAACATACCGAAATCATGCATTTTTCGGCCTGGAAACACGACTGAAAAGTTTTTTTTTGTTCAATCGGAGACCAAATATGTATTTTTTGTAAAAAGCATGAAATCTACCTATAAATAAAAATAATTTTTTGAAGTGGTCTCCTGGTAAAATTTCTATCCAAAGATTCAATTACATTGTCATATTTTTTATTAGTATAGTTAGTAGCGACTATTTGATCACTTACAAAAAAAACCTGCCTTGAACAGAAATAACATACACTTTTCAAGAGGTTGCAAATAACATAAGTTACTCGAATGGCCAAAGTAAAATAGTTTTTAAAATTTGAACTAAATATATATACACACTTGCGAGTGGACACTAACGTTCTGTTGAAAATTTATGACTACCCCATCGTAAACAATCCGGGCTGCCCCGACCTGCCTCAAAAACATCAGCTAAAATGCGACCAAGATTGGTTTGAACGTAAATATTTTCCTAGCGCAACATAATAGCAAAACCAATTCGATTATATCTTCAGTAGATATGTTTATAAATACTCGAAACACAAAAATAAATTGTATAAAACGTACGTTATTACTAAAAAAATTGGACGTATATATTGTGATGGTATTAAGCCCACGACTCGACTCTGCTAGCAATGCAACAAAATGAGCAATTCAATAAGCACAGAGTTGCGGTGTTTTGTATAGCTGCAATGCTAAACTGAAAATTCAAACAATAAATGCATTGATAATGAGATGCGAGGAGTAATAAAGTAGTAAGGAACGCAAAAAGCAAAGCTTGTTTTTCACAGGGGTCGAAGTTGATTTTTAAATGAAATAATAGGTTTCTGCACAGTGAACAGCCGAACCGAAAGAAAGTAATAGACACAAAAAGGTTTGCTATGTGCATGTAAAAGAAGCGTAGATTTCAATAAAGCTAGTCAGTGAAATTTGTGAGGAATCTAAAAGGCAAAGAAAGCTAAAATAACGGTACATTGCAAAAGAGCAATTTGAGAAAGCAGGCAGCAGGACATGAAAGAGCAATTTGAGAAAGCAGACAGCAGGACAAGAAAGAAGCAAGTGAGAAGGAATGAACTCTAATTAATCAGTGCATTTCAAGTTAGTGAAAAAGCAGAGTAATTAATAAAATGTGTTAGTGTGTGTGGCGCAACGAAACGATTTTAAATATAAGAAAAAGACAATATTTTAGTTTGTAAGAAATTTGGAAATTTAAATTTATGTAATCAAACTTAATTAATATATTGTGTACTAAAATTCATCAAAACTTATTTTTGTTAGCTTTGTAACTTAGCAACCAGATTCGTTTTTGTTTTAACAGAGAGAACAATTGAAAAATAAATTACCTGAGAGTTGTTGAAATTTGTGCTCCATATTTTGATATATTTTTATTAATAAACGTGTTTTTTAAACGATAAAAAGTATACCAGTTTATTGCATATGTGTCAGAGTACAAGTGGGTGTGTTTTCATCGAGTTACGCAGCAAAAATTTTACAAATTCCATCATCGCAACTACGAGAAGATCGGGGCCGATTCAACTCCATTTTACGATCTTCGCATGCGGCCAAGAAAAGTATCCGAGGCTTCAGATTAGCAGTCTACGGCAGAGAACAGGTCTGCAAGAGCGTCCCCGGCGGATTTGGCAGCATCAGGAGCAGGATTAGCGGAGATATTACAACGGCGTCATCTCAGCAAGGAACCCGAGGCAGTGCAACGAGTTTACAAGGTACAAAATTAACCCTAAAAATAAGTGGGTGCGTCCGGAAATCGAGTTTCATACGAGTCCAAACCTTGAGCCAGAAAACCAGAGCATTTCCAAGGCTGCAGTTAAGCAGGATTTCGAGTAATTAGCAAGGCGTCCCTAAAATTTGTGGTTATGCGGAGGTTTCGAAGCTGCCCAGAAACAATTGCCAAAATTTAGCCAGCGTCGGTCTGACGTCACAAAATACGTAACTGCTGAAACGAAAGTTGTTATTTGTCGCCAAAGCGCGAAGATTTGAATAAATACCTTGCGAATTTTCATAATCTCCCTGAGCATTTTAACTTCAAGCACCGCTGACTTGCACGACACAATCCATTTTGTGGGATTTTGACAGATTTGAGAACCTTGAGCTACCGCGTTTGAACTACTGACTGTGTACAGTACCGTTTCAGATCAATTGTAAATTACAGTCGGCTTCTGAACTCACCTGAGATTAAAGAGCTTATGTTCTACTTTGAGCTAGCATTTTCCAATTAGTTGCAGCTAAATAAAATATAAAGAGGGGCATACAACCATTTAATTTCTGCAGTAAATAAGTACATTTCATATTTTAAAACCAGCCTAATAATTCAATAAAAGGCAAAATTCAAACGCAGTATTAAAATTAAAAACAGTGAATTGTGCATATTGGATTTGCCCATTATTTTCACTTGTAATTAATTAATTAGAGACCTAGGAGAGGCTATATTCCATCCCAATATAGACTATTTTGCGACATAAATAAAAGGTTTCCAAATATTAATTTATTTTTCAAAATACGACAGAATAATTTCTTTTACTTATCAATATTACAATCCTTACGGTTTACACTAAAATGCTTACCAGCTCAAAACTTGAAAGTTACACCCACAAAATAGTGAGAGAGAGAAAACTTTACTAATTTGCGTACACACTTCAAAGTGGAATCCACGCTGGTAATACTGTCATACCAGCTATACATCTACACCAAGGTTTATTGGGGTAGTTTTATAATTATAATAATTCTAGAAAATATAAAATTAGACAAAGAAACTGCAATGTCTGTAGAACGAAAGCAAGACGTTTCAGAGCAGTGTTAAGTTTCAAAACCAGTATTATTAACAATTATGCACAGTGGTATAACAGCCATACCAGAGAGCGTTAAAGGGTTAAAAGTGTGGAACCCAATATACAGTGCGAGTGTCAAGTCTGGAACTACCGAAATAACACTTTTATCAAATGTTTTTGCAAGAAACACTCGAACACGTCAATTTTCATTTAAAAAAACACATATTTTACTGTAATTGTCACTTTTATATTGTTTTTTGTTTTTGAGTTATAACGTTCGCGATAATTTTTTTAAATAGAAACCCAAATTTTTTATGATGAATTTGAACAGAGCATGAAATTCTAAGACCAAATACGCCAAAAAGAAGCATGATACTGTATTTTGAAATTTTCGAGAAAATCGTACGATTACCACATCCCCTCAATACTAAAATTTCAATTCGTCCATTTTCACTCAAATATCGCACCATTATTTACTTAAGAGCACACAACAAAAACAGATAAACAAACTATGAAAAACTGTTATAATTTTAGGGCTAACTCATTGTTTCATGGCTACTTGATTTTATTCTAAATGAAAAGATGTTTTCATACAAAATCTGTCAGGTCATTTTGTATTTTAATTAGCCACCTAGGCTTTAGGGCAGCGTGCCCGTATGTTAAACCCTTTTAGTTACTTATTTGGCTTCATCGCCTAATTCCATAATAATGATTTTGCACATAGTTGGCCTCAAGCGCAGTATTTCTCGTCATCCGGGGCACCCCTTTGTTGGTACTTTGACAATCGGGTGTTAACGCTCGCAGGATTTCCGAACCTTCTAGAATTTACGCTGTTGGTGTGACTGCGAGGCCTCGCGCTGTCTTTGTCACCGGCACTTATTTGTTTTATTGGGCGCCTCGCCATTGGCTGTCTTTGTTACCGGAACTTATTTGTTTTATTGGGCGCATCGCCATTGGCTGTCGAGGGTCACGTGGTAACGCCGTTTTGGCTCACGCCACTTCAAGCGTCGTAACGCTCCTTCCGGGACATTCAGCCGAGAGCCGTCGATCTAATAAGAGGTCGGATAGTGTGTGTGTTCCTGCGGCGCTCCCGCCCTTGGCGGGGGCGTCAGCCTTTTCCCGTCTCGTGCTGCTTCAGCAAGTATGTGATAAACTGTTTCGCCTTAAGTGGCAGTTCTACTCAGGCGATCGAACAAGGGAGGTGTGTGTGTGTTGTTAGCGGCGAACTTATTACGCCAAGGCGTAGGTGTGATGGAATTCCATGCCCGGTTCTACGTCGTCACGTAAGGGAGTGTTCCCTTTAGCTCGTTGTGCGAGGATTCCGTTGAGGTAGGACATCACTTGGGCTAGTTTGGCCGTCGTAGCGGCGTTTGTTGAAGCGCCAGCCTTTGTCGCCATTTTAATACCGTAACAAATTGTTTTTGTTATATAAAAACCATACGAAGCTGTTTGTTTTTCAATCACTTTGTTTTTTTCAGTTCTGAGAAAGCCTTTTTTAAGACAGTAGAAACACAGCATATGAATACATATACTAATGAACAATGACGTTTATGAAAAGTTGAAAGCCCTCAAATAGAAAAAAGATAGTTGTCATTTATCTGTAGTAATTACTTGAATGCCAATAATGGAACAAAACGATGATATGGCTTGTTCATGGAAAAAGCTGGTTCTTTAGTTGACAATAGTATATTACTCTGCAAGTTCAGAAAAACCACTTTTCTAACGTGTTGAGTATACTATTTGATCGCATCTCATAAGAAATGTAAAATATAAAATTTTTACATACAAGTAACACTAACGCCCGTATTCATAGTCGTTCGCCAGCGGATTGCCGGCGACTCGCCAGAGTTTCGTTATGAATAGTATGTTGGCGGCACTGTACGTCTATGTCAAATTCGAGGTTAGCAGGTTAGATTTTGTGTCAGTTTCTGTCAAAACTGACTGAAAACCTAACCTGATCACCTCGAATTTGGCATAGACTTACAGTGTCGCCAACAACACACTTCAGTATTGCCACACCGACCCATTAATCCAACAAACACAAAAGCTAGTAACCTCCGTCACTCGGTCAAGAAATAAACTAGTATTCATGTGGGTGCCTTCACACACAGGTATACCCGGAATTGAAAAAGCAGATAAGTACGCAAAAGAAGCGATATCATCCGCAGATCTTACTCACCTAAACAACGTGACCCCCTACGACATCAAAAACCATCACAAGGAATCATCAAGTCCAGAACTTACTGATAGAAGACACCAGGTTATACTCTCCAGGCTTAAAATTGGATGCCCCGCTTAAAATCAAATCAGCGAACCGCAAAGCCGCGAACGGCGAGGTCTGACTGTATGTTCAACATATAAAGTCTGTTTCAATTTCACATGACACCGAGTAGGCATTGAAATTAAGAACGTTTTTTAAAACAGTGTAGAAATAGTGGCAGTTTAAATGTTAGGTTATAAATGTTTGACACATCAGCTTTAGCTTTAAGTATTGAAAATGCAATATATATATTTTTGAGATTAATTATTAATAAGTATATACTTAAGCTTGCTAACCCATTTTTTCAACAATACTTTAATGTTGATCCAGAAGATACATTAATTACAAACATGTGAACCATTATCTAATAAACTAACACCAGAATGTTATTACAGCACACAGAGGCAAGATACCAATGAACTTATATTTGTAAAATGTTCTAAAAACTTATTCAACTACTTATCTACTTGCATTTGTATTTGGGCGAGATTTCGAGATGCGGAAGGTCCTTCAAATCTCTTGACACCGACTGCTAGGGTCATATGGCCAAACCCCACTAGAATTTTGCCGAAAAATACAAAATGCAAAATATAACAATACAAAATGTAAAATATAACATTCTAAATTGAAGCGAAAACGAACAATAAGTAAAAAATCATTGAAGAAACAAAAAACCCAACTGCGGAAATGTTAATTGTAATCAACAAGAACCAAACAAGATTAACTAAATCATTATAAAAACAAAATTATTAAAATTACTAAATTATTATACATACTATATACAGTGCTCATTACTCGGAATCTGAGTCAGAGTCGTTTTCATCAGAATCATGTGGCGTTTCTGATTGTCCTACAGTTGGGGATGATAGAAGTTGTACCTAGTATTTAACATTCGTTTTTACTCAGATTCAGAGCCCGCAATTTCGGATTCACTGTCCGAATCTCCAAGAGAAATTATAATAGAAGGAAAGTTTTGAATACTGCTGCATCCCATGTATCTGGTCCAATCGTCGCGAATTAGTTTTTCACAGTGTTGTATGCTTTTGGTCCAAAAGTCAGCGGAACACATAGAAATTGATTCGCGCCATAATTTCTCTGCTTCTCCTTTTGATGATGCGCGAGAAGTTACATGCTTGTTGTAATAATTCTTACATAATCCCCCTGCCAGCTCAATGGGATTGTATTGGCAGTGATACGGGGGCAATCTAATAACTCTATAACCACTGTAAAATGTCGTCTACTACATAGTTTTTTTTGTTCGGCAGTCGAGGTCGTATTAATTTCCACAGTTGTTTTTTCGTCAGTTTGTTGTCAAAAGTTACGTCGTGCTGTATCAACCAATCCTGTAATTGTTTTTTCTTACTTGAAATAGTAGGTTTCTTATCTAAAAGAACTGAGTGGTAAGGAGTAAGGAGCGTTATCCATAATGATAACAAAATTTTTGTTTAATTTAGACAATACGGGAATTAGCTGATTCTGTACCCATTTTGTAAAAATGTCAGAATTCATGGTTTTATGATAGTCCCGGTCGTTATTGCTAGAATCCAGTAGTAATTCACAACCTTCTAAAAATCCATTAGACCATCCCGCATGCAAAATTGTGTACCGTTTTCCTTCTTGGCGAGTTTGACTTGGATTTCCTTTTCTGCAATCATCATTTACCCAACGTTTTCTAGAACTCCCGTTTTTATATATCCACGTCTCATCTAAGTACACAAAACATACGTTATCACTAGAATCTATCATTTGAAGGTACTGCCTCAAGAAGGAAATCTTTTTAGCGACAACGTGTTGCTGTTCACATATTTTTCGTGAATTCACGATTTTAAATTTATAGCCCATGCTTTTGATTATCCTCCACAATGTAGTACGAGATCCATTGTACTGTAGTTCCTCTTTCGCATAATTTAATAGATCTTGCACAGTAAAGTACTCATTTTTTTCATGAAAATTCCAAATTTTTGATTGTAGGTCTTCTTTAAACGTGAAATTCCAAAATGTTGTGTTTTTTGAATTATTTCCCGTCTTAGTTGTAGCCAAATTGGGTTCATCTTGCATAATTTTGCACACCTCTGCTCTGGATACCTATCAGCAAAATAATAAAAATCTCCGTAGAATTGTTATGAATACTTACTGAAAAAATCTCTGCTACAGCGTTTATTATTTCACTTTTTGTAAGTGTACGGCCATTTTTTTCGGTCAATGTATGAAAGCATTTGTAAACTGCTACTTTGGTGTCTTTATAAATCTTTTTTGGCATTTTGACAAAAGGCAAATTGTCAGAATGACTTTAAGGTGTCAGTCGCTCAGTACACTCTAAAAAATTTCAATTCAAGATTTACTCGATGTCATGTGAAATTAAAACGGACTTTATTTCCACTGCCTGTATGTCCCAACATCTATTTTTACTGCGTGTATGTCCAACATGTACTTCAACTACCTATCTATATATGTATATCCAACGGCTATTACGACTACCCACCTATCTCCCAACAGTATTTCAACTAACAATTGAATTTTTTAAAACTCAATAAAAATAGCTTGTTTTTACTTCTAAGGTTGGTCATATTTTAGTAGCTATAAATAGGGTTCTAAATGAAAAGATTTGTTTTCATGCAAAATTGTTTTTGTTATATAAAAACCATACGAAGTTGTTGGTTTCTTAATCACTTTTTTTCAGTTCTGAAAGCCTTTTTTTAAGCAGCAGTAAAAACACAGCATATGAATATACTAATAAACAATGACGTCAAACAGAAAGAAGATAGTGTCATTTATCTATAGTAATTACTTGAATGCCAATAATGAAACAAAACAATGATATGTCTTGTTCATGGAAAAAGCTGGTTCTTTAGTTGACAATAGTATATTACTCTACAAGTTGAGAAAAGTGGTGTGTTTCTGAACAGGTATGGTGTGTTTGAGTACGAGCGTTAGCAAGTACTTAAACGGTCATACAAGTTTAGAAAAACAACTTTTATAACGTGTTGAGTATACTATTTTATCGCATTTCATAAGAAATGTAAAATATTAAACTCTTACATACAAGTGACACCAACTGTCAAAACATAACAAAGATGGGCATAACTCAATCCTATGTACTAAAGCACAATAAGCAGCTCCAGTTGATGTTATGCGTTTGGCAGTACTGAAGTGTGTTGTTGGTGACACTGTAAGTCTATGTCAAATTCGAGGTTAGCAGGTTAGGTTTTGCGTCAATCTGTGTCAAAACTGACGCAAAACATAACCTATTAACCTCGAATTTGACATAGACTTACAGTGTCACCAACAACACACTTCAGTATTGCCAAACAGTCAGGCCATTTTTAATTACAATAGTTCCGTGACCATTTGGAGCCGTTTGGATACCGAGTTGACGAGTTTGCCTGTATATAGGTTCCTTTTCAGTCATATTTTACAGTATAACCCCTCAGCTAATTGCATCTAAAATTCTAAAGTTGTCACGCACGCAACTCCGTACCGCTCTAATCTCTACGCCGCGGCGCCGTTGCAATTACAGCGGCAGTTTGTTTCTTCCCGTTTACTTCAATTTAAAACGAGGCCCTGCGAGTGGGATAGAGAGGTATTCGCCCCATCACATTTTTTCGTATTCAGGCTGTCTCGCCTGCCATCGCCACGCGTGGTTTACTGCGTTCTCATTGGTTACATCTGTTGGCGTGATCGCGCGTTTTACGCGGAAGTTGGCTTCGCTTCGCTTGGGAGTGAGTTGATTTCCCGCTGGGGTTTGAGGCGCTTGATCTGCGAGCCTTGGCTCTTGGTGGCCGCCGTGCCTTCGGGCAAGGCGTCTTATGTTTGTGCTTTTACAGCTTGCCGCTGTTTTTTAATTGTTAGAGACTTCTGATCGGGCTGTCAAAGCGAGAGGTGGTTTTGCTAGTGGAGTGAGCTGTGGTGCCTTGTGTCAGGATAACCGCCAGTTTTGAATAATTTCGTCGGGCCGTGAAGAGGCCATTCTCCCAAACTGGGGATTAATATCGCAGAGCTGTACAAGTCTTCGCCACGCTGGTGGAATATCTGCAGGTGCCGTTCGACTCCCACGCCTTCGCCTGTACGTCCGTTGCATTGGACAAGCCGCTAGCCGCCGTGACGCCATAGCTCGGCGGGCCCAATCAGGTAGCATGTGTAATTTAGCATTAATAATTAACCTGTGTAATTTAGCATTAATAATTAAACTCTTGTAACAGTAATTGCTATAAACGCAGTATCGCTTGACCGACGACATTAATATCCAAATTCAATAATCTGCCTACCAAGGCCTGTTGTATAACTACATTCATTCATCTGCCTACCAAGGCCTGTTCTATAACAAAATTCATAACTGCCTACCAGAGCCTGTTGTATAACTAAATTCATTCAGTCGATCGCGCTTAATTGTGCGTTATTTGTGAGAGCATTCAAGAATCGCTAAGGTCGCGGTGAACTGAGTTCATGTGATCATTTAATTATAGTTAACACACGTCACAGGTAAGTTGGCGACGCTTGCCGCTGCTGAAGGTCATGAGGCTACTACTATGTTCCTTTCCAGTTGAGTTCTGGATTTTGGCCAAGGTGCAAAGTTAGAAGGTAGGCGCATTTGATTTCCCGGTTTTCTCTGGGTCTATCCTTGTATCTTCGTTTATGTCAATGAAACCGGGTGGCGCGCTATTAAATTTGATCGATGTTTACCGCCCCTTGGCCGTTGCTCGTAGGTAACTCGTGAAGGACCCTCCCTCGCTCCACTGATGTTAGTCGGCATATCTTGTTGCGGTTGGGCAGCGGCCCTAGGTGAGTGTTCGTCCCGATTATGTGAAATATCGTCCGCGCCGGCCGTTTAGTTTTTGTATGAGCCGGAGCGGTGTCGTAAAAATCGTTTTAGACCGTAACAAAACGTAAAACGAATCGCCGTTGCTAGGCAGAATAGTGTTGCTAACGATAAAAGTACCACATTTCTTATCTTATTTTGAATGAAGAAATGTAGTACACTTTCCAATGAAATACGATAAAATACTTTTCTGAAAATACCGTTGTTTTACAACTCGAACTAATTTATAGTTATTTAAACTTATTTTCCTAAAGCAAAGTAAGTAGATACATTTCATATTTTAGAAGTGTGGAAACCAATATACAGTCAGACCTAGCCGTTAGCGGGGGTTACGTTCCAGAAGAATGCCGCGAAGTGCAAAACCGCGATGCGCAAGTAAACACATAAATGATAAAAACGGGGTAAGGTTCCATAAACAACTGTAAGTCTATGTCAAATTCGAGGTTAGAAGGTTAGGGTTTGCGTCAATCTGTGTCAAAACTGAAGCAAAACCTAACCTACTAACCTCGAATTTGGCATAGACTTACAGTGTCACCAACAACACACTTCAGTATTGCCAAATGTAAAACAAATCGCCGTTGCTAGGCAGAAAAGTGTTGCTAATTATAAAAGTACCACATTTCTTATCGATTTTGAATAAAGAAATGTAGTACAGCGTTTCGTTCCGATCTTCGTTCGAGACGGTCGATTTGCTGTGTGTGCCGAGTGAAAACAATAGTCATCTATTTATAGTGCGAGAGTTAACCGAGATATCAGGACAGCTGTCCAGCCAGTCCCAGGTAATCCTTATCGGACCACTTTACACTTCCAAAATGATAAATCCAGACAACATAAATAAAAACCAACTAAACCTAACCCCAACTCAAAGCGAAAAACCAAACAATCAAGCTACCTTCTCATCAGTCACCAAATCACAACACTCCATGTTCCCTAAAAAAGACCAAACCATAATTATAGATACAATTGACGGAATACCGCAAACAGATTACATTAAAGCCATATTCTGGTTGTTATCTACTAATTTAGTGAACAGGTCCTTGAAAGTGGCCCATTCCTCATAATTTCCCTCGTATATGGGGATTTTGACTTGAGGAAGCGAGATGGCTGCTGCTTGCTCGTTCCTTGTCGGTGCTTGCAATAAAATAATTAAATTTCTATACCTGTCTTCCAACGTAGTATATTCAGGACTGAAGTGCATTTGTTCTGAAGCCATGTCGTTCGACATAACTTCTTCGTCCATCTCGACCACACGATCCCATTTTTCTCTTAATTCCCTTGTCGTGATGGCGGGCCTCCCTAATTCTTGTGTTAGTTCGGCGTCGTCCATCGCTTGCTTAAAATTCTGAATCCGAATCTGCAGTTTTCGGATACGAACCTTTTGCTCGGGGTTTGCCACCATTTCCTCTTGATTCCTGCTTACGGAGGGGTTGGAAATTTCCGTTGATTTTGAACAGCTCTGCAAGTAGCTTTTTGCTTCGCCGTATATGGCTTTAATTTGATCGTAATACCCTGTTGTAAAATAATTATGAGTTGAAATACTTAGCTGCCCCATTTCTGCATGATTTTTAGTTGCAGTGTTCCAAAGTTCGTCCAGCGTTTTGTTGCGACTGGCGATGTAGGCTTCGTTTTTTCGGCTGGCAGGGTCCTTTTTGCCGTTAGATAATACTTGTTTTATCTTCTGCTCGAGCTCTTCTTGGGCGACAGCTAATTTGTTGAATTCCTCCATGTTGTTAGCCATTTTTTGGGACCTGGGTGGTTGGCAGATGTTGTCTTCTTCTCGGGATGCTGGTGACCCTTGGGATGTGTTTGTTCTTTAGTTGGAGACAGATCCGGCTCGAAGGACCATGAACAGAATTGCCTGGAGGCTGGATCAGGATTCCGTTGCTTTTCGCTGGTTCTATTCCTTAAGCACATAAACGAGACTGCGTTTATGTTTTAAACCAATGTAGTCAATGGTACTTAAAAGGGACGACAGTAAACTACCCTCGGAGACGCAGCCTCACGTCTCGATAATATTATGGCTTGGTATCAGGGTAGCGACGTAGTGAATGAATCAGACATTAAATGCAGATTGTTTTATTACGAAAATAAACGTTCTATTTATACAAAACAAGAATGCTGAACTAAGTAACATATCAAAGTTCAGAATAGTGTAGTTTACTGGAACGCGTTTAAAGGTACGAAAACAGCAATTCAGCACAGTAAGCTTTTTATAGTTCCGTATGTGTTACTACGATAGCAGCAGTGGACTGTAATTTTGATTTAATCGAGAGCTACCAAATTATTTATGGCGAGGGTACGCGCAACAATTAGGAAATGTATTGCCACCTACCTTTAACTACGGCTCCTTCTCTCGTGTCCAGCCTGCAGTCGCGGCAAGCGTTACTTGTAGATGGACTTCTCGAAGATCTTTTGCACATACATTCTTTATTTAGCGGACAGTTTTACATACACAAGAATAACATTAAGAACGCGACAGCGCCGACAATATTTCACGCGACGCGCTAGAGCTCAGGATCACGCTACGGTCGCGATTGTTTTTCCACTTCTAACGCTGCCTTCGATATTGGGCAGGCAGCTCAACTTTCCTATCTTTAACGCGACCCTCGCTCTTACCAAAAAACTAATTGCAACATCTGGAGGCCTAAACATCCTCCCCCACCTTGGAGCGACCAGGTCCAACAAACAACAACACAACTAATCTAATTAACAACAATACAACAAGAAGACGTTTCTCCAAGCTCAATACCAATCCTATCGAAACAAGGAGGAAACGCAACAACAATACATTCTACTCAATCGGCAACGGAGACAACTTTACCACTGCACGCGTAAAGATGCCACGAGCCGTTTTTACTTCCGCTACGCGGACTACACCATCCGGTCCAGGAAACGTTCTCGTAACTCGGCCTAATCGCCATTGCAAAGGAGGGATATTGTCCTCCCGAATGAGAACCAACGTGCCCTCTTTCATATTCGGACACCCTTTCGTCCATTGGTGACGCTGTTGCAGTGTACACAAGTAGTTCTTGTGCCACTGATTCCAAAAGGAGCGGTAAATTTGTGAACGAGCTTCCATCGACGAAGGCAAGTAATGTTCTCTATAAGACTGTCTGGCTCTATCATGGTTACAGGGGGTTCCAGTAGAAGAAAATGGCCAGGTGTCAGCGCCTCCAAATCATTCGGGTCGCTACTCATCGGTGTCAAAGGCCGAGAATTCAACACTGCCTCCACTTGCACCAGAATAGTGTAGAACTCTTCGTAGGTCAGAATTTGGTTACCCATGACCCGGGCTAGCAAGTTCTTTATACTCTTAATTCCTGCCTCCCAAATTCCACCGAAATGGGGGCTGGAAAGGGGATTTAAGTGCCAAGCAATGTCTTTGTCTGCCAACTCTTGCGACACGGTCTGATTGTACGCATCAGACGTCACTATCTGCTTCCACTCGGCCAACTTGCGTTTAGCGCCGACAAAGTTGGTGCCGCAATCACTATAAACTTTCTTGACGGTTCCACGGCGAGCCATGAATCTTCGAAAGGCACCTAGAAAAGCTTCTGTCGTCAAATCCGACACCAGTTCCACATGAACAGCGCGAGTCGAGAAGCAGACAAACAGACAAACGTAGGCCTTTAAGATCCTTGCCTTTCTCAATCGTCCCATCGTTATCTCGAAAGATCCTCCATAATCCACGCCTGTTACCAAGAACGCTTTGACTGCCTGGAGCCGAGCAGCCGGTAAATCTCCCATCATTGGTTGGATGGGCGGTGGTTGAGTTCGAAAACAAGTCAAGCATTTTGCGAGACGCTTGCGAATGGCGTCCCGACCAGCCAAAATCCAAAACTGGGCCTGTATAATGCAGTGCAAGTTTTGAGGACCAGCATGCATGTAACTGTGGTGATAGTAGTCCATTACCAAGTTTGTAAAGGGGTGTGGTTTTGGTAAAATCTTGGGGTGTTTCCTTTCAAAATTAATGGAGGGGTGACGAAGCCGCCCTCCAACACGTATAATTCCTTCAGAGTCAAGGAACGGGTTCAACCTCCGCAAACGATGTGAAGGGTGACGACCAGCTTATAGCCGGTTAATATCCTCCGAGAACTCATCCCATTGCACCTTCTTTACGCAAATCTGAAGTGAACGACTAAGTTCTTCAGCAGTTAAAGGTCCAATAGTTCGGTTACCACGGGACCTTAAATTACCAATATACCGTAGCATCCATGCGACGATGCGTTTTAATTCAAATAATGACGAAACCCTTGAAATAGCCTTATCGATTATGCTATTCTTTTCGAGCTCCTGGCTAGCGTCACAAAGCAACGTCAATATTCGAGCTTCGGGTTCGGATTCTGGGTGCTCCTGCCTCAGTTCGGGAAGAGAAGGCCAATTGTCCCTGGATTGTTTCAGCCAGTCTGGACCATAAATCCACAGTGGATGCGCTAATAGCTCTTGAGGAAATAAACCACGGGAAGCACAATCGGCTGGATTAAGAGCAGAAGGCACATAGCAAAAATGAGATGGAGCAACGATCGAATGAATTTGACTCACGCGATTCGCCACATAAGTCTTCCAACGGTTGGGTTGTGATTGAATCCATCGCAATGCCACGAGCGAGTCAGTCCAAATATTCACGTTCGATATGGTACACTGCCCCTCCAAAAGTGACCTTACATAATTCAAAAGTTTGGCTGCCAACAGTGCCCCACAAAGTTCGAGCCTAGGTAACGTTACCTTCTTGAGAGGGGCAACTTTGGATTTGGCTATGACCAGAGATAAATATACAACCCCATTTGGTTGTGTTGCTCGTAGATAAACAACAGCGGCGAAACCTTTCTCCGAGCTGTCTGAAAAGGTATGTAGTTGGAGGTCAATAGCCTTATCCACTCGAAGATTGCGTGACAACTTGAAACCAACTAATAGTGGAAGCTCAGTTCGAAATCTGGACCACTGGTGGCAAACATTCTCCGGCGGCTGATCATCCCATTTTAAGCCCAACTGCCATAAGAATTGCATTAACCATTTTCCAAAAAATGTAATTGGGCTCAGAAATCCCATAGGGTCGTACAACCGTGCAATGTCCGCAAGAATTGATCTCTTGGTGATTGGCTGATGAAGAGAATCCACCTGGTACGAAAAACTATCCGTCATTGGCATCCACACTAAACCAAGAATTTTGGCTGATGAAGAGAATCCACCTGGTACGAAAAACTATCCGTCATTGGCATCCACACTAAACCAAGAATTTTTGCGGCTGGTTCCTCGGTGCTACCGAACGACAATGATTCTAAGGGCATAGCACAATCTTCCGGAACCAACAGATCCAACAGTGGTTTTACATTCGTCATCCATTTTTTGAGCACAAACCCCCCATTTCGCAACAAAGTGACCAATTCCTTCTGCAAGTTCAAGGCATCATCAATTGACTGCACAGAAGCAGCTATATCATCCATATAGGTGTTAAATCGTATGGCATGCGCAGCCTTGGGAAACTCAGCTCCTTCTTCCTCCACGAGTTGATGCAAAGTTCTGATGGCTAAGAATGGTGACGAAGACACTCCATACGTCACGGTAGTTAGGCAAAACTCCCGCAACGACAACTCAGGTGACGATCTCCAAAATATTCGCTGAAAATCCCAATGCTTCTTTGCAACTTGAATATTACGATACATCTGCTTGATGTCAGCGACTACAACGAATTCATGAAGTCGAAAACGAAACAAGATGTCAACAATGTTTGATTGTAATTTAGGTCCAATATGTAGGATTTGATTTAGGGATGACCCACCTTTACCTTTCATCGAGGCATCCAACACCACACGAAATTTACTCACTAATGAATCCCTTCGAAAAATACAATGATGTGGGATGTGATAAGCAGAGCCACCTTCCGACTGAAGAGGATTTGCTTCAACCATATGCCCCTGCAGCAAGTAATCCTCCATAAATGCCGTGTACTGATCCTTGAGACCACTATTTTCTGCAATTCGCTTTTCTAGCATTTGGAATCGCTTGAGTGCTAAGGCCCTACTATCACCAATGTTGGCGGGCGAAGCTCGAAATGGTAGTTCTACAATAAATCGACCATCAAGCTGTCGAGACACTGTTTTACGAAAATGATCCTCACATTCTTTCTCCTCTTCACTGAGATCCGACGATACTGAAGGAGGCTCTTCCAATTCCCAAAAACGCTGCACCATATTATCCAAAGGCGCTGCACCATATTATCCAAAGGCTCATCGAAATCTATCTTAGTGCATAGGGATAGCGATGCTGTAGCAGTTTGAGCCTACCTAGCAATTAAGCAATATCCCCATACGGTACCTACAGCACTGGGTGACCCTGGTGGCCCTGCGATGACAGGCCCGACTACTACCGAGCTATACCATTCCGCTCCGAGAAATATGTCGACCGGTTTTGACATAAAATATTCAGGATCAGCTAGCTGAATGCCTTCTATCTGGGACCAAACATGTTCTTCAAGGTTCATGGATGGACACCTAGCAATCGCTTCAATTACCAGCGCCTCTACGTTCAGGGAATCCTGTTCGGGACGTTTCAGTGCGCAACAAATAATTTCTTTGGCCACCGTGGATGCCGTTTGAGCGATACCAGAGTGGGCCGAGCCGGGAGATTCAAGCGCTGAGCAAACGATTTACTGATGAAGGTGCCCTCACTGCCGCAATCAATTACTACTCTGGCCAACTGTTCCGTACCATTGCTATCGAGGACATATACTTGAGCTGTGGCGAGAAGCACTGTACATCGAGGCTTTGTGAATGCCCGAAGAGACGAAACGGATGGTCTTGCGACCTGAGGTTCTAGCTGTGAACTACTATTCGATTGAAGGCGAGGTTTACTACCTTCCAATGTTTTAGAAATCGACTGATGAACCTTTTGGTCGGTACGAGTGTTCATATGCAGTAAGTTGTGATGTTTCGAATTACACTGCTCACAAGCTCTTGGCATAGGACATTGCCTGAGAAAGTGCCCTGGTTCTAAACAATTTAGGCACAACTTTAACGATTTGACTACTTCGAAACGATCACGATCAGTCTTTTGGCAAAATTGTGTACATTTTTGCAAGTTATGACGATTCTTGCACAATAGACATTGCCCTTGGGGTTGCGAGGCAACTAACAAAGAGGTACTACTTCCACGAAGTGACTTTGACCATTGAAAAGAACTCGATGAACTAGTGTTTGGCTTGGCCATCGATCTGCCTGTGCTAATAATTGAACTACTTGCCTCAACAATACGCGCTTCTTCATTTAACATGTTCACAAAATATGAAACTGTAGAATCGGCTGTAGCGATAATCAGTTTCTCCCATGTCTCCCTCAAGTGCTTGTTTAACTTCTTCGCTAGAATAAATAGTACTGGAACCGACCAACGATCAGTATCATGACCAATTGTTGTAAGTGCACCAATGCATTCGGTGACCGTGGTAGCTAAGGCTCGAATCGACTTTGCATACCCTGTAGTGACCGAAGGTGCACCGAATAAAGTCTCTAAATAAGCATTTGAGAGCAGAGAACTGTCATTATAGCGCGCGTTTAATTGATCCCATGCAGTGGTATAAGCAGCTGCAGTTAACGGCAACGACGAAATAAGTTGAAGTGGCTCACCACCTAAACATATCCGCAACTGCATGTGCTTGTAAACGTCAGGATACTGCGAATTCTGATGCACTGCTGCCGTAAATACTTCGTTAAAGTTTTGCCAGTCTTTAATATTACCGGAAAATATCGGTAAATCGAGTTTCGGAAGATTTATACTTGTCCCGGCGTGCGCTACTGGTGCCGCTGCGTTTGAAGAATTATCAGCGGGCCCTGGAAACGCGGCCAAAACAATTGCCTGGGCATTGTAATAAGCGCTTTCGAACTTCTGTATATCCTCTTGCAGCTCCTGAGCTATACCTTGCTTGGCATTATAAGATGCTATTTTTAACATCGTCTCTTGATAAGTTTTAAGCAAAATATCCATTTCCTTATCCATAACTTGTCAACGGTTCTTTAACTTAACGTTCGTGATGTCCTTTTCTAAATCCACGGCAACCTTTTCGAGGCGAATCACGCGTTGCATCGTGCTTTCCGCAACGAATTTTAATTCATCAATTACCCCCATGATTGATTAGGCAAACGACAGTTACAAAGTAGCGAAAACAAATTGAAAAACCAATCCAAATTACCTATTTGAATTCCACTTAAAAATGACCCTAAGCGATTAATTTTATCTACGAGTCCGAATGCGCGGCCTAAATTTCGAAATGCCTGGCGTTACTCGATAAAACGGTCGCAAGAAATTGTTCTTGCAGCAATTTATTTGTGGACTTCGGCGACCAGTTTCAAATCGACAAATTATTAACGTTAATTACAAATAACACAGCTTCAACGCCTATCAAACAACCTTACAAATTCTTATCTCTAGTATCAACGAAAATTGTCTCGAAATTTGGAATACACCAAACGACAAAGATACTTTTTGAAACAATCGCCGGCGAACATATGCGCTGAACACTGCCCGCGATAACGAAGCGGGCGTACCTACGCCAACTAAAACTTGAATCTAGCTTATACAACAAACTTTTCAAACAACAAATCCGACGATCGAAAGGACCAATGTTACTACGATAGCAGCAGTGGACTGTAATTTTGATTTAATCGAGAGCTACCAAATTATTTATGGCGAGGGTACGCGCAACAATTAGGAAGTGTATTGCCACCTACCTTTAACTACGGCCCCTTCTCTCGTGTCCAGCCTGCAGTCGCGGCAAGAGTTACTTGTAGATGGACTTCTCGAAGATCTTTTGCACATACATTCTTTATTTAGCGGACAGTTTTACATACACAAGAATAACATTAAGAACGCGACAGCGCCGACAATATTTCACGCGACGCGCTAGAGCTCAGGATCACGCTACGGTCGCGATTGTTTTTCGACTTCTAACGCTGCCTTCGATATTGGGCAGGCAGCTCAACTTTTCTATCTTTAACGCGACCCTCGCTCTTACCAAAAAACTAATTGCAACACCTGGAGGCCTAAACAGTATGTGTTTGCCAGACAGAGCGGTGAACTTGGGTTCACTAGGTTGCGTACTGCGTGAAATGCCAAGTTGCAGTTTGCTGCGGTTTTTAAACTGAATGCTTGCGAAACAAGATTAGTTTGTTAATATTTCGTAAATAGGAACTGAAATTTGCCTGTTTTAATTCAAGATTAAAACAGATCTAAATTAAATATAAACTGGCGAAATTATGAAGTAAAACTGGAGGTTAAAACTGCTTGTTTATGGAATCAGAATTACAATTAGAACTTCTGACTGGATTTCGTAAATTTTGTTATTAAAATGTATGTGTGTTTAAATCAAGTTTAAACAACAAGACGACTGCCCGATTCACACAGCAAATATTGTTAATAGCTGGTTTACAAATAATAACATAGAAGTTTTACCTTGGCCAGCTAATAACCCGGATTTAAATCCTATCGAAAACCTTTGGGGTTTAATCGTTAAGAAAATATATCGTGCTAACTTTCAACCTCAAAGTTCTGCGAACTGTGGAACATCATTCAAGAAACATGGGAAGAAATAATCCGTAAGGAAGATTTCATAAATTCACTTGTAAACTCAATGCCACGTAGACTCCAACAAGTAATTGTTAAAAACGGTTCTACAATAAAATATTAAATATTCGTAATTGTGTTGCTTTTTCTTATGCTTATATTTTTAATAATAAATTATGTAGTCACCTATGGAAATTAATTTAGAGCCAGTTTCACACGTTATTAAAACGCAAAAAGTAGTCGCAAGACGTGTCCCAGTTTTATTTGCAATCAGCTGTACATTTTCTTCACAGAAACAAAATATGAAAAGCTACTCATAACCATATATGTATTATACATATATTGCTACTAGGACCTGGAAACGGCCGAAAACATTACGGCGCCGACATAGTCTCACTCTGAGTATAAATCGTCTAGTGCGCATGCGTGAGAATTCGAACTCTGCCTTTAGAAGCGAATTTTAAACTTCACCACTTCCCCACCGCGCGGACGACGCCGACGCGCTTGCGCACAGCTCACCATATACATTGAAGAGTTGGTTGTCTGTCTCACTTCCTTCATCACCCCCCAACTCATAGCCGCTACCAATATAGTAAGTAATATATATATGCCCATAACTCCCAAGGGACTTGTCAAATTATTCCTTCCTCAAACTCATGGTAACCATGCAACTACAAATACCGTCTTGGCAACCATACAATGAGACAATCATTGATGTTATATACAGATTGTCCGGATTGTATTCGGGACATGGGAAATTAATGAGTGCGACAGGGATAAACAGATAAAATAAGTAGGTATGACAGAGATAAAACATACCAAAATTTATCAATATACCAATGAACACTTTCAAAACTTTTCATAGATGCTCATATTTTAAATATATAAATCCCTTAACTGGTAACGTGCCGTCTGTGAGACTGCAAGTAAATTTTAATCTCAAGGTTTCAGCAAAAGAGTACCGCTTTTCGGCGAATAATCTCACCTAATCTTTCTCCTCATGATGCCCCACCTATCGCACAATTATTGGTAAATTTGGGTAACTGACGCTGGAGATGTGTCTTATTTTTAGTTCAGTGCAGTCTGTGAGACGGAACGTTACGGTTTACGTGAGAATTTTTTGCCACTCGTAGGCATGGCAGGCCCTGTGAATTACAATATTTCTTTAAGTTTTTTTTTACAAATGCATTGTTTTACTTATTATTAATCGTAAAATAAATAAAATTACTTTTGATCAAATGTTTTAATTTTTACTTCCTATTACTATAAAGGAAGTATTGGATTCACCCCGAAAATTCGAAATTGAGTTTTCAACAGATCTTCACGTTTTAGAGTCCCCTGATCCCAAAAAACATATTTTTTTTCATTGGTCTGTGTGTCTGTCTGTCTGTCTGTCTGTCTGTCTGTCTGTGAACAGAATATCTCAAAAACGAAAAGAGGTATGGCGTTGAAACTTCATATATAAGTTTTGTGTACTATGTAGATGAGACAGCAAGCTTTTGAAGAAAAACGCATAACCGGAAGTAGGTGTTTACTCTTGTGATTTTTCAGTTTTTTTCGATTTTTTCAAAAACGGCTCTAACGATTTTTTTTAAACTTTACATTTTTCTTACATTTTTAATGTGTATTGATGTGAAATAGGTGATTTTCCAGTTGAATACTTCTAAAGTGGGTTTCTTTTGTTTTTTTTCTATTTTTTTTTATTAACTCCTATTTTAAATAAAACACCCAGTATATTATTACATTTTTGAATTTACCTTAAAATTCTAGAGAAAATTTGTCTCTTCAACTAACACTCGATTTTGTACCGTTTTTGTAGAATTTGTAATTTTTAAAAATTTTTAACAAATGGTTAAAAATTCAAAATGAAATGTTTGACTAATTATAAGATCACTGTAAAAGGAAGTTGTGCGAGTGTATCACACCAGATTTTTTTTATCTTGGTCTGGTAAAAAGTACTTTGCCAATTTGTGTTCAAGTTGAAAATTATCTTATAATTTTTTCTTTACATCAAGTTTTCGGTTATTATTACTAAAAAATATGTGCCTAACAAACCTCTATATATATATTTAAAAAAATAATTAAAACAGTTTAATTTTTTTCGCTTAAAAGGTGTGCCAGTCTCACAGACTGCACGTTACCAGTTGTGCTCGAAACTTACACGTTACCAGTTAAGTGAGTTAAGGGTTTTAAGCTCAGCTGTCATTACGGCCGGTTTCATAATATCGACTTGAAGTCTACTTTAGCTAATGTCAACTTTAACTTTAAGCCAACTTTAAGTGCGTTTTAAGGCCGTGGTGTTTCATAAAAGTACATAATTAGACTTTAGATAAAGTGAGATTTGTTGAATGTAAAGGTTGTTGGCTAGAATGAAACAGGTTTGCAGCAAATTTCATAACTGTTTTGAAGTCATTTCCGTTGAGGTTAGGCTAACGTTTTTATACGATTTCAAATTTTTACGTTGTGCTGCACGGTTGTAGTTTGAATAATTATGGCTGAAAAACCACAGGCTACGAAAAATGCTCGCGGCAACAATTTCACAATTAGGCGGGCTACATTTGACCCAGACAATACTAATTTTTAAAAACGTGGAAAATAAAACCACAAATCTAATTTCACCAGCAGAGAAAGTTATTACACGTAAAATAATGAGAATCTTTTACTCTAATAATTCCTTGTTTGCTTTTTTTTTTGTAGGAAGTGGCCTGGGAAAAAATAGCCAACCAGTTCAACTGTGTCCATCGTAGAGGTGGGGCGATTCATGAACGAATCGTTCATTTGAACGACTCCGACCAAAGAATCGTATGAATCGGTTCTTTCCTGTCTCGATTCGTCGTTCAATTGATTCGAAGTTACGTGTTGTACGACGCTGCGCAGCGTGATTTAAATCTGAATAAAGAATCGCGAATCCTATGAATCGGTTTCTTCTTGTCTCGGTTCGTCGTTTGTGTTAGATTTTGCTCGTACGACCAGTGCCGTCTTTTATATGATTAAGGCCCCGGGCCCAAGGTAATGAAGGGGCCCTTCTAGAAAGGAAGTAACTCAATACAATACAATATATATTTTTATCTACGACCACTACTAAAAGTAGGCCTTTTAACGCTAGCTTGTTTCACTAAAAGTGACGTTTTATAGTTTAGCGTGGTTATAGAACTCAGCTGTTTACTTTTAACCCATGTGCTAAAAGTGAAGTGAGGTTACAAAACTACAATTTCGAACTGGAGGTGAAGTTGTAAAGTTATTCTAGTTACTTCTTGCTTTACAGGTAAAGTGTTTTTGAAATAATTAACGCGTTATGTAATAAATACAGTCAGACGTGGAGTATTAATAATTACATTCTGTAACTGACCTTGCAGTACTGGCTTCGCAAACATTCGCCCGCGCGGCATGGGCTACTGTTTATTATGACATAAATTAGAAGTGTCGTAGATGCAAACCTCTGTTAAATCGATATTATGGATTAATAACGGTAAAATTAAGGTCGTAGATAAAATATTGTATGCAACGCATGCTAAAAGTAGTTTATGCACGAGACATGTTATGAAACTCAGCCTTCGGCTTCGTTTCATGATTTTCATGTCTCGCGCATAAACGTTGACTTTTAGCACTTGTTGCATAAATAGCTATTAATATACCTGCTTTTATTTTTATACAACTATGTACTGAAACGAAATTAAAATTCTAATAAAATGTATATAAACACAATAGAACATAAGAATCCTAAAAATTAAGAAATATGTCATAATTATTGCTACACAATAATAAAAGATTTTTTTCTCGATTTGATATGGGCAAAGTCCTGTATTATATCTTCAAAATTTAAATTCAACAATATGTCGCTTTCTATGCACATTAATGATAAAAGAGTTTAGCCTCTCTTGTAGCACAGTACTGCAAAGTTCGTTTTTTATCCTGCTTAACTTCGAAAATGAACGTTCTCCACTGCAATTAGTGATGATTGATGAATAATGACATGAAAATTCTAAGTGATAACGCAACGTTAGAAAATGTTTCTTCTAATTTATCAGTTCTTAAAATGTTAAACAGTAGCGAGTTATCAATTTGTTTAGTTTTATATACATCGTTAGTTCCTAAATACAGCGCTAAATGAATACATTCCGTTTCTAATTCTTCTCCATTTATAGCAAGGTGATAATATTCAGCAAACTTTTTACAGCTATCGTGCAATACATTTGGACTAATGGTTCTTAATTGATAAACAGCCACACCGATTGTTTACTTTGATATATGCAGCAGATCTCTGCTGTAGTTAAGTTATCGATGAGTCGATAATTGGGATAAACACTTCCACTTTAAATTTATCAAATGAATACACAACTTTAATTTTTATTTTTTTACAAAATATTTAATGAATTACAGAATTATTAGTTGATCAATGCGCCTGTCGGGGGCCCCAAAAAATTGGGGGCCCCGGGCCCGGGCCCGCCTGGCCCGTGCCTAAAGACTGCACTGCGTACGATGCAATGTGCGATTCAAAAATTGAAACCCGAACGCGAACGGGACGAACTAAACAAACTGAATCTTAAACTTGGTTGGTGCCACTGTTTTATCTTTTATAAGTAATACCTGCAACTGCAATGCAATTAAACTGATAACTGACCAAGCGGCAAGCGCATTTCAGCAAGGACAGCAAAGATAGTATGGAAGGTTCTTGATTCATAGCGTCTGGTTTCAAGAATACAAATGCGCTCGGTGCAAAATCTAAAATTCAGCGGGACCCAACCGAACGAAACTGAATCGTTCAAATGAACGAATCGAATGAATCGGTTCATGTTGATTGATTGAATTCGGTTCATGTTGATTGATTGAATCGTAAGAATCGACTCCTAAAAATTAATCGGATTGCCCACCTCTAGTCCATCGTATTCGAACTGTGGCACAGTTGAAGTCCAAGTACGATAACTTGAAAACGGCAGCTAGAAAGTACTATGCTGCCCACAAATCGTATTTGCATCGTACAGGAGGCGGTGCTGCAAAAGTCCCCGACAAAAAAGTATCATATATATATATAATCTATCCCTCTTCTACTTTTAAGTGTAGAGGGTGTAACTTTTCATTACAGAACTCAAATATTCGTTTTTACAATTAATACATAAATAAAAGTATAAATGAAAGATGTAAAAAGAAGACAAAAAATAAATAGAATAATTAAAAATAATACGTAGAAAAAAAATGTAAACTCGTAAAAAACAAATAAAATCCTATAGTAAAACAAACTCTTATCTTACTGAACACTTAGTAATTTTAATTTCACTGCCTGCTTCCCGTTTTGTAATTAACTAAAAAGTATTTTGCCCTTTCACTTCACTTCACTTGTAACTTCCTTTTGTACCATTTCCTTCTTTTCTACTTTACTTCGTCACTGCTCGCCAATTACTCCTATTTCTCGCTATAATTTCGGCCTCATTCCAAGTTAAACCTCTGTTATTCAATATTTCCCCTATTTCTTTATCCCATATCTTACTTGGTCTGCCCTTCTTTCTTTTGCCTGTAGCCTTTGCTTCCCATACTTTCCTAACTTGTCTTTCTTCGGGTAATCTTTTCATGTGTCCCCACCACCGTAATTGTGCCCTCTCTACATACTTTCTAGCACTCTCTATTTTCAGTCGTTCTCTTATGTCTTCATTCCTTATTTTGTCCATTATCGTTACTTTTGCCACCTTCCTTAGATACTTCATTTCTAATACTTGTATTTTCTTGTGCAACTTTTCGGTTAGTACCCATGTTTCACTTCCATATAGTAAAGTCGGTAGATAAATGGTTTTGTAAATTGTCATTTTTGTTTTATTACTAATTTCGTTTTTATTAATAAATCCTCTGTTAATCCCGTGGAACAATTTTGTCGTTTGCGTAATTCTGTTGTTAATTTCTTCTTCCATTTTGCCGGCTCTGTCTATGGTTATTCCAAGATACTTTATGTTTTCGACTTGGTCCACTGTCTGGTTGTTGATTGTTAGGCTGACTCTCTTTTCCTTGTTGTTTGTTATCACTATTACTTTTGTCTTGTTAATGTTTATTTTCATTTCTTTTCTTTCTAGCTCCTCCGCCCATAGGTTAACATTAAATTGTAAGCTTTCCTCCGTACTAGCCATTATTGCGACGTCGTCTGCGAACACACAATCTCCCACCTTCACCGGTTCCAGTTTGTGGTATCCCACCGTCATCTTCTTGCTTCTACTGTTGACATTTCTTATAATTTCGTCCATGAAGATGATAAAGAGCAGTGGACTAAGATTGCCCCCTTGTCTGACTCCTTGCATTGTCCTAAATTTCTTTGTCTCTAGATTGTCTTTCCTTACTACATTTTCGGTTTTTTTGTATAGCGATTTAATAGCTCCTATCAATTTATTATTAATCTTGTTTCTCTCTAGTGTCTCCCATAGTTTATGTCTTGACACCTTGTCAAAGGCCTTTTCCAGATCAACCAGGCATATATATACTTCTTTATTGTATGGTAGCGTTTTCTCTATCACGTTCCTGATTGTGAAAATATGATCTTGGGTGCAGTGCCCCGGTCTAAATCCACTTTGCGCTCCATGTAGTTTATCTTCTACCAACTTTCTTAGTCTGTTTTCCAGTATCATCTCGTATATCTTACTGGCTGTGCAAATTAGTGAAATTCCACGATAATTTGAGCAATCCCTTTGGTTTCCCTTTTTAAATATTGGAATTATTACTGATGTTTGCCAATCTTTGGGTACTGTTACTGTTGCCCATGCTTCTTTCATAATTCCATGTAGGATCGTCATTCCATCCTTTCCCATGTATTTGAATAATTCTGATTTCAGCCCATCTACTCCTGGTGCTTTCCCATTCTTCAATTTTCCTATCGCTTTCTTTACTTCATCCAGTTGTATGTCATCGCTTTCTTCTAGTTGTTGTATATTGTCATTCCCTTTTCCTGTATTTATTGCATTACTTTCTTCCGTTTCTGTTTCATCTTCTATCACATCTACTCCTTCTAACATTTCCTGGTAATATTGCTTCCACCTTTCCATTATTTTGTTGTCCTCGGTAATTATCGTTCCCTGTTTGTCCATGATCTGTCCCGTCCCAAGTTTTTTTCCTTTGTTTCTCATATTCTTGAGTACTCTATAAAATAACTTCTGGTTTGTTCTACTATCTTTTTCCATCTTAGTCCCAAATTCTTCCCATTCTTTGGCTTTGGCTATTTTAATCTTTTCTTTTGCCTCGCGCCTCGCTATTTTGTACCTTTCATATGATTCTTCGCTTCTTAGTTGCAAGTATGCTCTCCACATATTCTTTTTTATTTGTATGATGTTTTTGATTTCCTCACTCCACCAACTTGTTCTCTTCTTGGATCCTCCTGCTACCATTATTCCACATGCTTTAATTCCCGCCTTATAGATAATTTCCTTGTATTTTCCCCATTTTCCCTCTATGGTCATTTCCTGAAGTTCATCTGTTGCTTCTTGTATTCCCTTAGTGACCCATTCTTCGTATTCCTGTCTTATCTTTTGATCTTGTAGTTTATAAATCTTAATGGTCTTTATTTCTTTTTTGTGTGATTCTCCAACTACCTTCTCTTTCTCATTAATCTCATTAATTTTTAGTCTCGCACCTAGTAAGTAATGATCTGTCGATAATTCGGCACCTCTATAGACTCTTACATCATGTATAGTTCTTCTGTTTATTTTCTCCGTTATGACGTAGTCTATAATTGATTTTTCATTTCTTCCTGGTTCCTCCCTAGTGTATTTGTGACAATCCTTGTGTTGGTAGAAGGAGTTTAGTATCACTAGTCCATTCTGTATGCAGAAGTCAATTAATTTCTCTCCATTCGTGTTTCTTGTTCTTCCAATTTTAGCATTAACTGTATAAAAAAGTTCGAGTCTTTTTCAGATGCAACACGGAAAATTGTATTGTCTATTTGATAAATAATACTCACTTCTCTTGCTCTAAAACACATGTTCTTATAATCAATTTGGAGTTTAGATCTTCTTGAATTTGCAAATTTCAACAATTTTCGCTTCTAAAGTTTGCGAAGACATTGCCAATAAAATCAACCAGT